>NIVC01002537.1:0-26219 GCA_002269645.1 Macrostomum lignano | reverse complement strand
AAAGTCCGGGGTTCGATTCTCGACCCACTCGGAACATTTTTTATCCTTGAGCAAGACACTTAGCTCTGCATTGCTTCAGTTCACCCAGCTGTAAAATGGGTGCCAGCATTAGCTGGGGCAATTGAGGTGTGTGTGGCGACCCCCCAGTCCTTGAACTGAACAGCCCGTACGCAGCCTTCAGATGCGCCGCGCAATAGCTGCGGCTGAGCTGTCGGTTGCGCATCTGGCCAATTGAGGCAGGTGTAATCAATTGCTATTATTTTATTATTACCGAATTAAACAAATCGATTCCAGTCGACTGCTCAGCGCTGAACGCCGAATTGAACTCCTCGCCGCACGGGTCCTGCACTTCACGTCTGCAACGGCCCACTGCAGCCAGACCATTCACTATCCGCTGCAGCTGCCCTTCGTGCTGAAGGTTCTCCGGACCGAAGGCAGTAATAGCAGTCGAACTGGATCTGCCTGCTGGTGAGCTGTCAATAATATATGTTTTAAAGAAACAATACGCAGAATATTCTAAATTAGAGTTAAATTAAATTATAGTAAGAGAGAAGCAAGTGGCGGCAGGGCCCAAACCGGGGACGCTTTCAAAAGACCTAAGTTTCACAACGCCTAAATTTCATAACGCCTAAAATATCTGCACGCTCATTCACATTGCCTAAATTTCACATCGCCTAAATCATAAGGCCTAAATTTCACAACGCCTAAAATCCTTGCTTCTCTCCTTCACATTCAGTTTTAGGCGTTGTGAAATTTAGGCGATATGAAATTTAGGCGTTGTGAAATTTAGGTCATATGAAGCGCCCCCCCCCAAACCGGTTCATTTATAAGACATCAACTGTAGGGGGGGGGGGGGTTGAGTCCAGAATAATAAAAAGGAGGGGTGGAGTGCGCGACTAAAGGAAGGGGCGAGATTGAGGAGCCAATCAGAAGGCTGCCAGGGAGAGAAAGACGAATAAGAGGATTGAACTATACTAGACAGAGAGAAAATAAAACAGAGTAAACAGATTAAACAGAGACAAGTGCAGGTGAACTGAAGAGATGACAAAGAAAGTTGCCATATCTCATTTAATTTATTTTTTAACCTGAATAAGATTCTTATTCAAGCTGTAAGTTAACTAGCTGCATAAACTTTTTCCAAAAACTTAGTGAAGTTATAAATTAAAATGAAAGAAATGAAAGTAAATGAGACACTATAACAAAATGTTCCCGTTATAGTATGAGTCGGTTGTAATTTACCCAATTCACAAATATCTATTATCTATTTTCAATTTATTGTTTTGTTTTAAGCCTTGTAAAACTTATTGGAATTCTAAGTATTAATTTATTCTAGTATTAAATTAAGTAGTAATTAAATTAAATTAAAAATTAAATTCATATAGAGTAAATTATCTGTTTATGAAAAGCAGATTTTCCTGTGCGCGGATTATCAAACATTGTTCATGGTGAATTCTTAAACATTAAAACAAAAAATAAATATTATATGTCTTTATTTTAGTCTTTTCATTTTAGTCTAGCAAGCTCTACTATCTAAGACTTTTCAAACTATTTTGAATTTGGAACTTTAGCTAAAAATCTATCGCGTCAAAAAATTCCGGCTTTAATAAACTTCAAAAGGCTGCAGCTTTTCTAATTGTATTGAATGAATAATTTGTAAACATTTTACGGTAGTATTATTCTATTTTTAAAAGGTGACCGCGTCGGGAATATCTAGCCAGGAGCACAGGCACTTCAGCTGCAAGCGCCCCGGTGACGTCATTGGCCCATTCTACCCGGCAATGCTGGGCAGCGGCTCAGTCCGAGTGGCCAGCTACAGAGTTCGTGGCGATTTCGAAATCGAATGGTCGCCCAGTGAGCGCTTAATTTGCTATGTTGACAAATTTAGACTTTCGATATGATCCAGTAATAAATCTGCGCTATTACGCACAATGATGCTTGATCCACGAGAGTGAAAGTTGATCCCTTAAAGACAAGGTACGAGCGTATGGGGATAGGCTTACCATACAATATGCTTGACCTACTGCATGGAATGCATGTACCAGTATACTTTACTTTTACGACCAATTGACCAGCAAGAAGGCTTGAAGCTCTAGTATTACTTTTAACAAGTGAGGTATCCCTTGACCCATATAGACAGGCAATGTACAGCTTGAACCACTGGGATTCCTTGATGCTCGAGAACATGCAGCTTGAACCACTGGATCCTTGATACACGAGGAGATGCAGATGAACCACTGGATCCTTGATGCTCGAGAACATGCAGCTTGAACCACTGGGATCCTTGATGCTCAAGAACATACAGCTTGAACCACTGGGATCCTTGATGCTCAAGAACATACAGCTTGAACCACTGGGATCCTTGATGCTCGAGAACATACAGCTTGAACCACTGGGATCCTTGATGCTCGAGAACATACAGCTTGAACCACTGGGATCCTTGATGCTCAAGAACATACAGCTTGAACCACTGGGATCCTTGATGCTCGAGAACATACAGCTTGAACCACTGGGATCCTTGATGCTCGAGAACATACAGCTTGAACCACTGGGATCCTTGATGCTCGAGAACATACAGCTTGAACCACTGGGATCCTTGATGCTCGAGAACATACAGCTTGAACCACTGGGATCCAATTGATGCTCAAAAACATACAGCTTGAACCACTGGGATCCTTGATGCTCGAGAACATACAGCTTGAACCACTGGGATCCTTGATGCTCAAGAACATACAGCTTGAACCACTGGGATCCTTGATGCTCGAGAACATACAGCTTGAACCACTGGGATCCAATTGATGCTCAAAAACATACAGCTTGAACCACTGGGATCCTTGATGCTCGAGAACATACAGCTTGAACCACTGGGATCCTTGATGCTCAAGAACATACAGCTTGAACCACTGGGATCCTTGATGCTCGAGAACATACAGCTTGGACCACTGGGATCCAATTGATGCTCAAAAACATACAGCTTGAACCACTGGGAACCTTGATGCTCGAGAACATGCAGCTTCAACCACTGGGATCCTTGATACACGAGGAGATGCAGTATGAACCACTGGGATCCTTGATGTTCGAGAGCATACAGCTTGAACCACTGGGATCCAATTGATGCTCAAAAACATACAGCTTGAACCACTGGGAACCTTGATGCTCGAGAACATGCATCTTCAACCACTGGGATCCTTGATACACGAGGAGATGCAGTATGAACCACTGGGATCCTTGATGTTCGAGAACATACAGCTTGAACCACTGGGATCCTTGATACACGAGGAGATGCAGTATGAACCACTGGGATCCTTGATGTTCGAGAACATACAGATTGAACCACTGGGATCCTTGATACACGAGGAGATGCAGTATGAACCACTGGATACTTGATACACGAGGAGATGCAGTATCAACCACTGGGATCTTTGATACACGAGAGATGCAGTATGAACCACTGGGATCCTTGATGCTCGAGGACATGCAGCTTAAATCACTTACAGAAAGGCAAATATAAGGTCGGCTCACACAGAACTGATAGCAAAACAAAAATACTTCATTTTGCAATTTTTGTGCACTACGATAGCAAAACAACTATATAATCTTTAACACTTCTGCTTTCAGTAAACTGCTCGTACACCATCAATGCTTTGAGCACGGAATGGACCACACATAGCGCTCCGGAATGGACAGCCACCGACAGAGATGCCCAGGAGCTGCTGCACTGCAGCTACCTGCTGAATGCGGCTGAAGGCTACCAGGTGGAGATCTCCATGCCGCAGCTCAACTTGGAGGGCTCCTGTGAAGACAGCTATTTGCAGGTGGGATTTCTGCGGGCGGATGGGGTGGGTGAATGGATGGGGTGGGTGAATGGATGGGGTGGGTGAATGGATGGGTGGGTGAATGGATGGGGTGGGTGAATGGATGGGGTGGGTGAATGGATGGGTGGGTGAATGGATGGGGTGGGTGAATGGATGGGGTGGTGAATGGATGGGTGGGTGAATGGATGGGGTGGGTGAATGGATGGGGTGGGTGAATGGATGGGTGGGTGAATGGATGGGGTGGGTGAATGGATGGGGTGGGTGAATGGATGGGTGGGTGAATGGATGGGGTGGGTGAATGGATGGGGTGGGTGAATGGATGGGGTGGGTGAATGGATGGGTGGGTGAATGTGAACTTACGGAGATGATTTAGAACTTGATCCAACCCCTTTTACCACTGCATCAGCTTGGCGTGACGCTGGCAAACAACACCCAGAAGGAAGTGTTCCGGCACTTCAAACTCTGCTCCATGGTGGAAGCCTTCAACGTGACGTCATCGATGTCCGGCAAGCTGTCTGTGGTGCTGTACGGCCGGCCCGGCCAAGTCACCGGATTCTCCGGATTTCAATACCGAGTGCGAGGTATTAATACACAGCCATTGTTGCCAACTCGCAGCAGAGAGTTCCGGTCAAATCAAATCAGACCTACAAAGTCATTAATTAGCCTGGCAGGAAGAGCTGCAAGCGAGTTGTCTTAAGCCTTAAGGAAATGAGTTTCTCCGTTTCCGGAAAGAAGATTGAAATCTGCGCCGGCAATATTGGCCAAAAAGCACCAAAATATTTACTTTCATCTTGATTGAGAATCTCCCATTTTTATCAAGAAAGAACTGTTATATGTCACTGACAGATATGGGTCCAAGCTCATTAAATTTATAGGCTGTGTGAAGCATAGCGAATTGCTCAGTTGCTCAGTTCACTGGATTTCTTTTTGAAAACTTCACCTCCTTCAAGCCTCACTCCAGTCCCCACTCCAGCCCCCACTCCAGCCCCCACTCCAGCCCCCACTCCAGCCCCCACTCCAGCCCCCACTCCAGACCCCACTCCAGTCCCCACTCCAGCCCCACTTCAGCCCCACTCCAGGTCCACTCCAGCCCCCCCCCACTCCAGCCCCCACTCCAGCCCCCACTCCAGCCCCACTCCAGCCCCCCACTCCAGGCCCACTCCAGCCCCAACTCCAGTCCCCACTCCAGCCCCCCCACTCCAGGCCCACTCCAGCCCCAACTCCAGTCCCCACTCCAGCCCCCAACTCCAGACCCACTCTACCTTGGTAGTGTAAGGTACCAAATCTCAGATATAAGCTACCAAATCTCAGATATAAGCTACCAAATCGCAGGTATAAGCTACCAAATCTCAGATATAAGCTACCAAATCGCAGGTATAAGCTACCAAATCTCAGATATAAGCTACCAAATCGCAGGTATAAGCTACCAAATATTAGGTATAAGCTACCAAATCTCAGGTATGAGCTACCAAATATTAGGTATAAGCTACCAAATCGCAGGTATAAGCTACCAAATCGCAGGTATAAGCTACTAAATCTTAGGTATAAGCTATCAAATCTCAGGTATGAGCTACCAAATCTCAGGTATAAGCTACCAAATCGCAGGTATGAGCTACCAAATCTCAGGTATGAGCTACCAAATCTCAGGTATAAGCTATCAAATCTCAGGTATAAGCTACCAAATCAGCAGCTTAGTCTAAAAAACTCCCCATTCCCATTCCTTTGGCAGAGTGCGGCGGCACAATCCTGCTTCCCAAGCTCTTCAGTTGGTCGACGCTTCGCTATCCGGACAGTCTGGTCACGAACTCCGCAGGCTACAGGCCAGGCGCTACCTGCGAATGGCAGGTGGTGTCCCTGGATCCGCAGTCCGAGATTTTCATCCGGGTGCGGACATTCCGATTGGCGCAGCCAGAAGGCGGAAACTGTCTGGCCGACTCGTTGACGGTCTACGCTGATGGGGAGAATGATACGCAAATGTAATTAAGTTAATTTGATTTTCTTTTACTCTGGCAAGCTAACATTTTCTACTTTCACTACTAATAGTAATAAAACAAGGGAATTTAACACGAAATTAAATAAATATCAATTTCTGATACTTTGAGTTGACTAGCAAGTGCTCGCGTACTTTAGCTTATAAGAAACTTTAGACAGCAGAATTTTAAAGCAGTCAAATTCGAAAGAGATAGAGGGGTCGCCAGCTACAGAAGAGGCGCCAGCTACAGAGGGGGCGCCAGCTACAGAAGGGGCGCCAGCTACAGAGGGGGCGCCAGCTACAGAAGGGGCGCCAGCTACAGAGGGGGCGCCAGCTACAGAGGGGGTGCCAGCTACAGAGGGGGCGCCAGCTACAGAAGGGGCGCCAGCTACAGAGGGGGTGCCAGCTACAGAGGGGGCGCCAGCTACAGAAGGGGCGCCAGCTACAGAAGGGGCGCCAACTACAGAAGGGGCGCCAGCTACAGAAGGGGCGCCAACTACAGAGGGGGCGCCAGCTACAGGAGGGGGCGCCAACTACAGAGGGGGTGCAAACTACAGAGCCCTCAGTGCCTCTCCAGCTACTGCGGAGACCATGGCCCGCCGCCAAAGTTCTACAAGAGCCGCCGGCTGAGCATCCGGTTCCGAGCGGCCCTGTCCGGTCCCTTGGCCGGCCGGAGGGCTTCGAGCTGGTGCTGGGTGCCGTGCGGGTGGGCTACGTCAGCCTGCAGGCGGGGCCGCAGGAGAGGCGGCTGGGACTCGAGACTCTGCGCTCGACCCGTTACGTGAGGATCTTTGCGAGAGACGGACTCAGTTCTTGGTGCTCAACATCACCGCAGTGGCCTCCGTCAGCTCCCGGAATCTCTGCGTTCTGCTGCTTCTTGGGTGAGTGGCCAAGTGGCGAAGTATACTTAGTTAGTCTTCTCATCACTCTCCCCACTTACTATTTTCGAACCAGCCCCCTATTTGGTCCAGTTTTCTCTATTGAAAATAAAAAAATCGGTTCCGCCTGCCAACACAGCGGGACAGGCCGCCGGTGCATCAGGCCGGTAAGCCGGGTCTACTCTACCAGCGCCTCGACCGTCGGCTTATTCGTGCTCAAACCCCGCCAGTTGGCTTACCTGAGCCAGCTCAACATTGGCTACAGTACGGAGGAGGCTCAGGCTTGCAATCACATGATTGACATGTGGAGTTCCGGACTCAGCCGGGCAGCAGTGATGCGCTCGCTGGCGGGTCAGTTTGTGCCTGCCGAAGTGCAGCTGTGCAGGACTCTGATCAGCATTCCGTCGGGCAATCGGGCCAACATAAGTAGCTCTATACTGTGTCCGGTGTTGGCCGAGACTGGACGGAAACTGTCTGTTGTCCGGGTGAGATTAATCGCTTTGATGTCTAAATTGCCTTCAATGATGGTTGATTATTGATTGACACCTCTAGATTAGGGTGGGTAGCATTAGGGTGAAGCAACGGCGTCTGACTCTCGTGCCAACGTCTCCAAAGAGAGTCGGGGTCGCTGTACATCCTGTGTGAGCGTTTGCCTGCGGACGTATCAATGTTTTCAGGGGCCAGCATGATTAACTGGCCCTCCGTAGCCAAGTAGTCCAGTGCAGAGCTCTGATGTGCCAGCGGCCCAGGCTCGATTCCAAGTGCAGTCACATTAATATGGGGCTGAATTGGAATCTCGGCTTTGGCTCTGCTCGTGCAATTAACGGCTTTGAGGGCCAACCCCAAGGCGCAGTGAAGTGTACATGCATATCGATAAATAAAGTTAGGGCCACTGTACACTCCTGTGTGAGTGCCTGTGCGTATGACTGCGTAGGTATCCGCGCGCTTGTGTGCCTGCTCAGGGGAGTCCGCGGAATGGGCACCAATGCCTCTCGCCAGTTGTGTGACAATGTCGCTTAAAGTGCGCCAGGGTGCACACAACCCCCTGCCTCTATTAGTACTTTTTCACTTTTTGCCAGGTGAAGTGGTGCTTTTTATTTAGGATTAGCCACTTCTGCTGAAATATACTCAGCAACATCGAAATGTCACCACCACAGAAGATTCTACCTGTGGTCGCCACTTTTGAGAGTGCGGGTAAAGTCTCTCAATCTTTACGAGTGACGCAACTCAGCTACGCCGCGGCAGACTTGAGTTGAGGAATGAAGTGGGGGGAGCGGTGTGCGAGGGTTGGGCGGATTAAAGCTACCCCGATCAGTTTTCTCGTGTCTTTCATTTCAGAATAAAGAAAATAGAAATTGCTCACTGGCGCATAGAGCGGCGACTTTTCAATGTTGCTGAGTATATGTAAAGCTGGGTTAATACGACTTTAACAAATTAATTGGCTTTGAACGTCTTAACCGATTAATCAAGTAATTTATTGCGCTCTTCAGGTGTCAGAGCGCATCGGTCGCGACCAGGTGCCGGTCACCTGGCTGCCCTGCTCTCAGCCGGGCCAATCGGCCACCACCCTGCTCAGAGGCGACTCATTCTACATTGACTACGTGAAACCAGCTGGACTGCCGGCTCCGCTAGTAAAGCTGTCTGTCAATGTTCGAATTGGTGAGCCTCGCTGACTCAGCTGAATAGCACTGGACATTTTATTGCTACTTGAGTCATGCGTCACGCATTGAGCTACGAAGGTTGCCTCTCGTTGAGCTACAGAGAAGTTACCTCCCTCCCTCATTGAGCTACAGAGAAGTTACCTCTCTCCCTCATTGAGCTACATAGAAGTTACCTCTCTCCCTCATTGAGCTACAGAGAAGTTACCTCCCTCCCTCATTGAGCTACAGAGAAGTTACCTCCCTCCCTCATTGAGCTACAGAGAAGTTACCTCTCTCCCTCATTGAGCTACAGAGAAGTTACCTCCCTCCCTCATTGAGCTACAGAGAAGTTACCTCTCTCCCTCATTGAGCTACAGAGAAGTTACCTCCCTCCCTCATTGAGCTACATAGAAGTTACCTCCCTCCCTCATTGAGCTACAGAGAAGTTACCTCTCTCCCTCATTGAGCTACAGAGAAGTTACCTCTCTCCCTCATTGAGCTACAGAGAAGTTACCTCTCTCCCTCATTGAGCTACATAGAAGTTACCTCTCTCCCTCATTGAGCTACATAGAAGTTACCTCTCTCCCTCATTGAGCTACAGAGAACCCTCATTGAGCTACAGAGAACCCTCATTGAGCTACAGAGAACCCTCATTGAGCTACAGAGAAGTTACCTCTCTCCCTCATTGAGCTACAGAGAAGTTACCTCTCTCCCTCATTGAGCTACAGAGAAGTTACCTCTCTCCCTCATTGAGCTACAGAGAAGTTACCTCTCTCCCTCATTGAGCTACAGAGAAGTTACCTCTCTCCCTCATTGAGCTACAGAGAAGTTACCTCTCTCCCTCATTGAGCTACAGAGAAGTTACCTCTCTCCCTCATTGAGCTACAGAGAAGTTACCTCTCTCCCTCATTGAGCTACAGAGGTCACCAAGCAGTTTAATCGCCGAACGCACCCCTGCACCCTCCGCCAGACTGCAATTTGACCCTGACGGCCACCAGCGGGCACATTCAATCGCCTGCCGCCGGTTCCTGCCGTTGGGAAGTGAAGCCTCTGCTGGCCTTCGCCATGCAGATCGACATCAAGCCGACAAACATCACCTTCTGGTATCAGTTTAAGGAGCAAAAATGCAACGGCAATGCAAAGGTTTGGCAATGAAAAGCTGAGTGATCGTGAATTCAATGACCTCTTTTTGTCTAATATACATCCCTCTAAATTACAGCTGTAGCCACAGAACATTACCTCACTAATTTTCGGAAAGCTCCGAATCGTCAACGAGAAGATTTTGGATTCGTCAGGCACTTCACCATGACCTTGAATTCATAATTGGTATTTGTCAGTCGCTTCACCACGACCTTGAATTCATACTTGGTATTTGTCAGTCGCTTCACCACGACCTTGAATTCATACTTGGTATTTGTCAGTCGCTTCACAATGACCTTGAATTCATACTTGGTATTTGTCAGTCGCTTCACCACGACCTTGAATTCATACTTGGTATTTGTCAGTCGCTTCACCACGACCTTGAATTCATACTTGGTATTCGTCAGTCGCTTCACCATGACCTTGAGTTCATACTTGGTATTTGTCAGTCGCTTCACCACGACCTTGAGTTCATACTTGAAATTCGTCAGGCACTACATCGAGAAGTTGAGATCATGAGTTATGAAGCGTATAAGCATGAGTGGACCCCACTTCCAATCCACCTCCGCCAGATCACGGACTCTCTCGGCCAGGTGCTTTACGAAGAGACCGACTGTCGGCCGTTGTCTAATATTTCTGATGGCCTGAGCACGACCGCTCGGTCGGTGGTTATCGAATGGAATTACCCGGCGACGTATTTCGGACGTGTGCATCGATTCAGCTTTACCTACGATGGGCACCGTGAGCGACTTTTCCGTAGTTTATCTGTTGTCTATAATCGGTATACAGCCTATTTTTTCTACTATCGTGTTCGCTAAAATACCTCTGTAGTATCTCTGTAGTATTTTTGTAGTATCTCTATTGATTCAATACACGTTCGATGCTTATTCTTGTCTCTATCATCGTTCTATATGGTGTTTCTATGGTTCTAAATGTATATCGGACCTCTATTATCTTATATCGTGCCCCTATACTCATCTATCGCGTATCTATAGTCATCTATCGCGTATCTACAGTCATCTATCGAGTGTCTATAGTCATCACGCCATATCGCCTTTGCAGCGTGCAGCCGCTTGATGCGCCAGTCGTCGGGCATCATCGAGTATCCCGCAGACGCTGACGAACCGGTGCAATCATGCGAATGGCAGATCGAAGTGGAGCCCGGCTACCAGATTCAGTGGTCGGCTGACCTACAACTGGGCAATGTCCACGTTGAGGCGGCCTACCTGGCCGTGTGGGAGGGCACCCGCCTGCCGTCGGTGCAGGACGGCGACTCCTCCGTGCCCGAAAGTGACTGGAAGTTCACTGGGACGACGAATAAGTCGGGTCGAACCAGCGGCAGCTTCTTGTACGTGATGTTCTACGTGAATCGGAGACGCCTGTTTGGGATACCGGTGTCGTTCAGGTTGAGTTATAGGAGTCAGCACTCCAGCAGTGAGTAGTAGTGACGTGCTCAGGATGCAGCCTATGGGGCTGAAGCATCACACATAGTCGGTTAAGGCTCTCAACGGAACGAATGAGGCTCTTAGTCGAAAAATGAGGCTCACAACGAAAACATGAGGCTCTGAACCAAAAAGAGGCTCTTTACGGAGAAACAGGGCCGTCAAACGAATAACGAGACCGTCAACTGAAAAACTCAATGTCCTTTCCCGAAAAATTTGGCTCTCAGTCTAAAAATAATAGTCCGACGTGAAGTTAAAATCTGAAGCCAGTATTTACGAGGCCAGTATAGAGGGTCAGTATTGAAGTAGAATTGAAGCATTAAAGCAGGGGTTGTAGTCTAGTGGTCAGAGCGTCGGACCCACGACGGAAAGGTCAGGGGTTCGATTCCCGATCCCGTTGAAACAATTTGTGTCCTTGAGTAAGGCACTTAACTCTGCATTGCTTCAGTTCACCCAGCTAGCTGTAAAATGGGTGCCAGCATTAGCTGGGGTAATTGAGGGTGTGTGGCGACCCCCCAGTCCTTGGACTGAACAGCCGTACGCAGCCTTCAGATGCGCCGCGCAATAGCTACGGCTTGAGCTGTCGGTTGCACATCTGCCCATTAGGGCAGGTGTAATCAACTAATATTATTTATATTATTATTATTGAAGTAGAATTTTACTCGTACGAGTAAAATTAAAAGTGCATATGCAAATACCAATCAGTACAGTCAATGTACGAGCATAGCAACCAAAGCATGCGGACAAATTTTTACCTCTGCAGTCTGCGGCGGTCATTTTCAAAGCCCGAGTGGCCGGTTCCTGTCCCACCGCGAGTTCGGGCATTCGCGCTATCCAAAAAATGCCGACTGCGCCTGGCTACTGGCCAGCGACCCGCATCACTACCTGAACCTCAGCTTCGTGAACTTCAGCACCCCAGCCGGTGGAGGGGACTACATGATGGTGAACTGCTCTTTGACTGTCTATATTTCAGGATTCGGCCAACCCCGGCCCGCGGGCCACTTGCCTCTCGATCCGGGTCGTTTGAAACTTCACAATAGCATTTCGGCCCGCTCAGGGTCTGTCTCTTCTCAGCTGTCCTCTCTTTAGTAATCTCTTTTCTTTTCCCTCCTCTTCACTTCTCTCCTTTCTTCTCCCCTCTCTTCTCCCCTCTCTCTTCTCCCCTCTCTTCTCCCCTCTCTCTTCTCCCCTCTCTTCTCCCCTCTCTCTTCTCCCCTCTCTTCTCTCCTCTCTCCTCTGCCCTCTGTCTTCTCTCCCTCTCCTCTCTTCTCCTCTATTCCCTCGCCTCTACATTATCCTATCTCTCTTCTCTGTTTCCTGTCCTCTCCACTCCCCTGGCCCGCAGCCATGCGCCAGGTTCTCTATCTGGCCCTTGAGGCAATGAAGTTTGCCGACCCCTTGTCTATTAAGCTGTGCACTTTCAAGCGACAGAAACTTCTGAAACTTTGTAGCAAACTGTCTACCTATCGCAACGCACACGCCTATAAAATTTACAGACCTACAGCAGTTGGAACAGTGCACAGGCGAGCTTCAATGTTGCCTTTCCAACAAACAGAAATATCACCTCTGGTCAGGTGGACGTGACAGGAAAGATCAAAGGCGACCCCCAACTGCCCGTGCGGTATATTAACGAAAGACAGACCAGGCTGAAGACTGTGTTCGCGACCGACGACAGTCAGGATGGAGAGGATCCAACTAGAGCTGGATTTTTGGCCGTGTTTCAGCAGCGTAAGATTTTTCTGGCGCTATTTGATGGCGACGATGGTGGTGATGATGATGATGATGATGATGATGATGATGATGATGATGATGATGATGATGGTGGTGATGATGATGATGGTGATGATGATGATGATGATGGTGATGATGATGATGATGATGATGGTGATGATGATGATGGTGGTGATGATGATGATGGTGATGATGATGATGATGATGATTATGATGGTGATGATGATGGTGATGATGATGATGATGATGATGATGATGATAATGATGATGATGATGATGATGGTGGTGATGATGATGATGATGATGATGATGATGATGATGATGATGATGATGATGGTGATGATGATGATGATGATGATGATGATGATGATGATGATGATGATGGTGATGATGATGATGATGATGATGGTGATGATGATGATGATAATGGTGGTGGTGGTGATGATGTTGATGATGATTATAAGTTTACGTAAACACACTAACACCCTCCCACTAACAAGTGGGTTATTTGACCGTTTTAACCCCACTGTCATAAAAAATCCAATTAACTAATCAGTGCAGTGGCTGGGTTCATTTCAACTCGCCTTTCTGAATGTTCTTTCTGAATTTACAAACACGAAAGACCCAGCCGCCCCATTCTCCGTCTCAGATTGCGGCGGCGAACTCACGGCTGGCAACGAACTTCAGGCTGTTGAGTCGCCCAGAGACACGCAGCGGACTTGCAGCTGGACTATAGTGGCTAATGACTCACTGCCTGAAGGTGAGTAGCTACCTCTGCCGTATTTCGGCAAGCAGTTAACGCGTATATACTCGTAAACAACTACCAACTCCATCGCTAACTTGCAGCTTCGGTACTGCTGTACTTCTCCCAAGTGCACTGCCGATTAATAGACCTGGCAGTGAACTACACCTACGGTAGCGGGGTTTTTGAACGACAAATCTGCCGGTTGGACTATAGCAGCGATTTGGCTACTCAGGATCTGGCATTCACGGCTAACCAAGCGCGGATCTACTATAGGGCCTACTCGCCATCGTTCCAGTTCACAGCTGCCAGCGGCTTCGTGCTGCACTATGGAATGGCTAGGTCTAGTGAGTATTAAAATTCATAAATCAACTTTCATCCAGTTTGTTATAATTACATCAATTTAATAATGTGCTGAGAGTTGAATTAAAACGTCCTAACCAAAAATTGCTTCGATGATATTGGCATTAGGCAAGAAACAGGTGCCAAAACTGTGTCAACTGTGTCAAGGGGGCGGCGGCCCTCTTTGGCACCCTCTTCGCTGTGGGTGTGGCGCTCCTGTTTTCAAGAATTTTACGAGCAGTTTTTGTAGCAGTTCATCTTAGCAACTACTAAGTTGTCACCACTTCTGGCGCCTCTTGGTGCTAAAGCCCCTTGGTGCTAAAGCCCCTTGGTGCTAAAGCCCCTTGGTGCTAAAGCCCCTTGGTGCTAAAGCCCCTTGGTGCTAAAGCCCCTTGGTGCTAAAGCCCCTTGGTGCTAAAGCCCCTTGGTGCTAAAGCCCCTTGGTGCTAAAGCCCCTTGGTGCTAAAGCCCCTTGGTGCTAAAGCCCCTTGGTGCTAAAGCCCCTTGGTGCTAAAGCCCCTTGGTGCTAAAGCCCCTTGGTGCTAAAGCCCCTTGGTGCTAAAGCCCCTTGGTGCTAAAGCCCCTTGGTGCTAAAGCCCCTTGGTGCTAAAGCCCCTTGGTGCTAAAGCCCCTTGGTGCTAAAGCCCCTTGGTGCTAAAGCCCCTTGGTGCTAAAGCCCCTTGGTGCTAAAGCCCCTTGGTGCTAAAGCCCCTTGGTGCTAAAGCCCCTTGGTGCTAAAGCCCCTTGGTGCTAAAGCCCCTTGGTGCTAAAGCCCCTTGGTGCTAAAGCCCCTTGGTGCTAAAGCCCCTTGGTGCTAAAGCCCCTTGGTGCTAAAGCCCCTTGGTGCTAAAGCCCCTTGGTGCTAAAGCCCCTTGGTGCTAAAGCCCCTTGGTGCTAAAGCCCCTTGGTGCTAAAGCCCCTTGGTGCTAAAGCCCCTTGGTGCTAAAGCCCCTTGGTGCTAAAGCCCCTTGGTGCTAAAGCCCCTTGGTGCTAAAGCCCCTTGGTGCTAAAGCCCCTTGGTGCTAAAGCCCCTTGGTGCTAAAGCCCCTTGGTGCTAAAGCCCCTTGGTGCTAAAGCCCCTTGGTGCTAAAGCCCCTTGGTGCTAAAGCCCCGTGGTCCTGTCAAGACACGAACAGTAGTGAAGCTTTTTTCGTGTTGGTGGCATTGAAATTTTAAAGGATTTTGGCCTTTGGCTTCATAAAGACGGAGCTGGGTTACAATTATTTTTTGAAAATTCACATACAAAAAGTTACCCACTCTTAACTTCAGGCTGTGATTTCGACTTCAGCGAGACATTCAGCGGCTACATTCAGTCCTACCCCAACATTGAGAGCATCAGCCCTGCCGAGCCATTCTTCTGCGAGTGGCGCCTACAAGCCGGCAACGGGTGGATTATAAAGCTAGAAATTATGTAAGACACTGCACTACCCAATCTATCTACTTATAGTAGCATCGTAAAAAAATTAACGCCTTAAATCGTTTTAACTTTGTTATCTACACAGGACCCTAAGAATAGACGCCGCTAGTGACTGTCACGATAATTACTTAGAGCTGAGACAACTGAATGACACGGAACCGGAGGTCACCAGACTGCTCTGCAGCCAGTCGTTCAGCAGCACGGAGTCCAACCGTGTGTTCTGGGCCGAGAAAGTTCGTCTGAAACAGCGCCGAGGCCCGATCACGACTCCTAGAAACTTTCAGTTCAAATTGAAATTCACCAGGGAACCGTTTGTTAAAGCGAGATCTGTCAGTGGAGTTTTGACTTCGCCGCTCTATCCAAAGAGCTACATGTCCAACCAGGACTTTGTCTGGCGACTCAGAGTGCCAAGCTGGAAGATTGTGCAGTTCACAGTAGAGGACTTCCAGATCGAGCCTAGGTGCTTCGATTACATTGAGGCAAGTGCCTTCCCGCACCTTAGGGGGGGGGAGTCGGCCTCCTGTGTATCCGAGGGGTGGGGAAGTCAGCCTTCCGCGTATCTGAGGGGTGGGGAAGTCAGCCTCCCGTTTATCCGAGGGATGGGGAAGTCGGCCTCCCGTGTATCTGAAGGATGGGGAAGTCAGCCTTAATTTTAATTTTTCCAGCCACGGCCTCCCTAAGCCACAGATCTTGAGAGAAATAAGCGTCTTTAAACTTGGGACACAAAAGCCCAATTCTCTATGGAGGTCTATTATTAATAAATTGATAGATTGCTAATCCTATTTAGCAATGTATAACAAACCCACTAACAGCTTGTCGAGAGTGGCAGAACCCAGCGCTACTGCTCAAAAGACTCAGTGGAGCGCAGCATCCCAGACAGCGGAGTATTCTTCTCGGCCACTTCGGATGTGCTGTTCAAATTCCACACAGATTTTTCTATCGATCATTTCGAGGGCTTCAGAATTCGATGGGCCGCGGTGTCGAAATCTCAGAGAGGTGAGGGATTCAGAATGCGCAAAACTGTAGGAAACATATCTACATTCTCCTATCATTTTTTATCGTTTCAGACTGCAACCAAATGCTCAAGGCGTCTCAGTTGTTGCAGACTTTCACCTATCCATCACCACCTGCCACTAACTATGAGAACCGCGTGTCCAATTGTCGTTTCACAATCCGACTGGACACCCGGCAGCACCCTCGCGGCCACTCAGTGTTTGTCAATTTCACTAAGGTAGACCTGGAGGACTACTATGACCAGCTGAGAATTACTGTCGGTAAGTTTATTAGCCTGAAATTGTTCAAAAATGTACGTGGTAAAAGCAACCCCACCTCCTAACCCACACTTTCACGCGGCACAGAAGTTGAGCAATGCCATTCGTGTTTTGTTAACGCATGAAAAAGAGTCGGGTATGCAAAAATGCCGTCACTCATAGTGACTTCAGGATCTTTCATCAAACTTACCCCCAAGACTACGCTCCTGCGTGGTATCCCGATCACCAAACCGGTTGATGAAGTCTTGTGGCAGCTGAATCACCAGTGGCATTGCTTGACTTCTGTACCGCGTGACAGCGTAAGTTAAGGCCGGTTGACATTAACACTAGTAGCTCCGTGGATCAAAGATTGCTCAAATCAATGTGCAATGTGCAATTGTCCAACTGCTTTAAATCCTTTGACTCCTTAGATTTGATTCCTTTGTACATTGGTCGTGTGATTTGATGGCTCATTTGATGGCAGTGTGAATGAACCTTTATGGGGGTTAGTTGTTGCTGAGTTTATATAATAGAAATAAGTCTGATCCGCTACAAGGTGACCGACCATCAGGTGTAGCAGCCAACGGCCGCTGCGATTGCGCGTTGCATCCGATGGTTGTGCACTCAGGTTGCATTGTACCGGCTCTGTGGAGTCGCAACTCTCACTCTGAATTTATTTCTACGCTGCATTGGGCTGACCCGTTCACACTGCCATCAAATAAGCCATCTAACTACACGGCTGATGTACAAAGGGACTTTTGGTGGCGGTGTGAACGAGCGTACGGATTTCTTGGTCGCTTTGTAATGCACAGGTGGTTTAATGCTTTAAGGCGTGAACGGGCCTTAAAGCTGAGCATCAGCTGCAGTGGCTTGCTTTCTCCGCTCCAGATTCAGCCCAAATCCGGTCGCAATCGGTCACGAGCGACCTGAGCTACTTCGAGACCAAGCCGACACGCGACGACGTGGATGCCATGATAGTGCTCAGCTTCAACAGCGACTATTCCATAACACGGACGGGATTTACTTTCTCATTTGGCATCGGTAAGATTTCAGGAGTATATAACTGAATTTTCAGAGTTCAATAAATCAGAACTATGTGTGAGCGATAGTTTGATGGACAAATCTAATCCGAGTACGTAATCATCGACACTGTGAATTCAATATATTACATCTTAAAAAAATAAAAATCTTGACAACCGCCCCAGTCGGAGCTCACTTCTGATTAAAAAAATTGACTAAGAAAATTGCTTAGTAGAAAGTTTTGAACCTTAATAAAGGCATATGATAGTCTTAATGGAACTAAGTTAGCATGCACAAAACAACGTCATTTCAGGATGTCGCGGATTCTTTGACAACAACGTAAACATTGCCCGACAGCCGCTGATCCTTCGGGCGCCAGTTTTCAGCAACTCAAACTACAGAGCCGGCGATCAGTGCAGATGGACCATCGAAAACTTTGAAGAGGACGCGCTTGCCATTCGATTCAATTCGTTTGATCTTGCCGCCTCTACTGACAGTAGTAACAATTGCGAATCAGCTGATCGGTTGAACCTGACAGACAGCATCACGGGATCTCAGACGCTTTATTGTGCCGCTAATCTACCAGCGATCAGGCGGTCGATTAACGTGACAGCCAGACAACTCATTGTGCAGTTCAACTCTCGGAGCTCGTCAACAGGAGCTCGCGGATTCAATTTAGAGATCAGTCGACTGTTGGCCGGCTGCGACAGAGAGGTGGCCTTGTCGGCCAGTCGGTCGACTGTTTCAATCACGGATGGTCTGTTCCGGCAGCACAGGATGTGCTCTCTGACAGTGTACGGACCTGATACCGCCTCTGAAATTGTTGTTAGACCAGTCAACATTGCTTTTCCTCCGTGAGTTTCCTTAGATAATCGAAAAGTTCGAATCACGAATAATCTTAGAAAAAGTAAACCCAATTCCAACATACGTGTATAACCCTGCTGAGCAGCTTGTTATAACAAACCGATTTAAATCTTAGAGTCGGAAAACTGTGAAAAAATTGCAGATCGTCCGTTTGCAACTTGAACAACGCCTTCTCCGGGAGCTACTTAAAGGTATCAGAGGACGCTAGTTTTGGTCGTCCACCTCAGGTGATGTGCCGCAACAACGTGCATGACGTCATTAGCAGGGGCAGCCCCGTCACCTTGACAACCTACACGGATGAGCGAGTTCCAAGCTTTAATATTACCGTTTCTTTAGGTGAGTAATTGCCCGAAAAGTCTACATTACAAACTGAACAATGAAACTATTTTTTACGATTTTGAATCATTGAAGCCACGTGCGGCGGAGCCATTCCAAGTGATCGAATGACCAGCCCAAACTATCCCGACAACTATGGCAATAACTTGAACTGCGTCTGGCGAAGTCAATTTGCCGTCCCGATGAACGTCAAGCTGCAGTTCAACTACCGGGTCCCCTGCAACACCGACTCCATCAAGCTGACCGATTGCTCACCGATACCGCAGAACTTCAGCAGGAACACTTTGTGCTCGTCCGATTCAGGACACGAGTTGCAGCGCGAGACTTTGAACATCGAATCTATTCAGTGCCTGCAAGTCGAGTTCAAGTCTGGCTTTAGTTCTCGCGGCGCTGTCCGAAAGTTTGAGGCGATCGTTGAAATAATGAGATCAGGTCAGTAATCAAGAAAATCATTTAGCATTATGACTTCACTATCCTCAAACTTTTTTTCCTTGATTCGGTTTGAACGATTAATTCAGCACGGTTTTGTGCTTTTTTAAAATATGCTCAAGTTGGACGCAGGGGTGAAGGGTTACTGATGACAGCTGCCTCTAAACTTGCAGGTTGCTATCATGTCGCCCAGCAATCGCCGAATCAAATCAGCTTTGACCTGAGCTCCGGTGCCGGTCTCACCTCGGCCAGCTGCGGATTTAATTTGCGCGGCATGGACGGCTACGCTGTGAGAGCCGTGATGGACGAAGGCACTCAGTGCGACCAGGGCTGTCAATCCAGCTGCCGCCTCTTGGCTCTCCAGCCGCCGGACAACACCCGACAGTGGCGTTACCTTCCAGCAGAGTTTAGCCGAATCGCCTCGCGCCGGCGCTTCCCAATAATGGCTGGCCAAGCGATTCATAGTTGGACCTCCAGGGTGCTGGTGGTGGTGTATTGCCGCAACCCGGTAGTCGGGTACCGGCTTCGGCTTCGAGTCGACTTTCCATTCCAGCAGTCAGGTGGGCATTTTGGAATTGGATTGACTGGGTTGGACTTGACCTCAGATCAAACGCTCTCAAATGCAGGACGCAAGCATTTGTATGCGTTTGTATCCGATTTTTATGTAAACTTTTGTTGAGTTCAAATTTCAATAGAGAACTATCGCCGTGAGAAAATGTCTTTCAAAGAACAGCAAGCGGATAAAATTCTCAGACATTAAACAAAACAAATTACCTTTCTTTAACTTCCAGGCTGCAACGATCAGCTCCCGGTGCCCAGCAACCCATTCCAGCCACTGCAAATAAGCAGCTCCAGTGCTCAGTCCGTCAACGGCTCCCTGCAAAGAATGTGCGCTTGGAAGCTCACGGGGAGCGGCGATCAGAAGACGACGGTGCTTCGAATCAACATGGCGTCGGTGGACAGAGGAAGATCGCGTCGCTGTCGAACTTACATAGCAGTGGTGGCGGTGCACACTAGCCAGTCGGGTAAACTACTTTTGCTTTTAAATGTCTTTATGGCGACTACTTAAGCTCCGTTTCTCTTTCAATCGTTTTCAGACTCCAGCAGGTATTCTACTACACTATTTTCAATGAGGTGCCCAAATGACGCAATTAACGAAGTACTGCTGACCAATGCTGGAGAAGTATACGTTTACTTCATGGGACTCAACAGCGATGGCGGCGGAGCTCAGCAACCTGACTTTAGTGGAGTCGCATTCGTGCAAGGTATGAGCAGTGTTAGAAGAGTTTTGAGACTGAGGACATGCTAAAACGTAATGACTTTGAAACACAAGATTCGGAGAAAAGACAAACTTTCGGTAGCCTCGGTAGCTGTAATTTCATACAGAAGAGTCTGGTCTCAGCTGTACCCTGTATTTTTTCTTAGAAAACTTATACTAAGAAAATTTGGCTTCTTTGTCCCAATCCAGACTGTGGTGGCTTCTTCCGGAGCGCGACATACGACGTTAACTTTATATCGTTTCCTGAGCAAAACACGGCTAACGGAACCCAATGCGCTTGGACGTTTGGCCATGCCCAAATCGAGCATCCAAGCATTGTCCACAATCTCACAATTCTGCCTAGCAACGTGTCCAGTTTGAGTTCTTGTCGAGAGAGTGTCACTATTGATTTTATGCAGTCACAGCTACACGGAAGTCAAACACCGACTAGCTACAGTCGCGTTTTTGACTCCTGTCGAGAAGCATCACTGCCGATAGGTAGAACGTTCTTGCAGCGTGTAGCGATGCTCAAGCTGTCCTACCGGTCCCATTTGAGCACAAGCGGCCATCTGTCAGCTAGATACCAGTCCTATATGAGCCATTCTGGCACTTGTTTTAAATCGCTCTCTGGTCGTCGGGGAAACTTCAGCTCGGACAATTTTCCCCGGGCATACGAGCGCCGCAACTGTACTTGGATAATTCACTCAGTGGCGGGTACGGCTGTGCGGCTGAGCTTTTTCAATGAAAACTTCGGAGTCGGAATGACAGGACAATGCGAAAGAACTGTAAGTGGCATCTAAACCTAAGAAGTTGGTCGGAGTATTTTTGCCGATAGTTCCAGCCGATAATTACATCATTTTAGGATCGAATCGAAGTTTGGGACCCAAACGGACTAAATGGCGCAGTGAAGCTGCTGAGCTACTGCCATACATCGCAGGCTCCCAGCAAGAGCTTCCTTTCCACTAGCAATCAGCTCATGGTCAGGCTGGTGTCGACCTCCAGCCATCCTGGCACCGGGTTCAAAGCCAAGTTTAGAGTAATCTGTTCCAGAGTTCTTCGACGTCAGCAGGACACAATACTGCACGATGGAAGGTATCACATCGGCCGAACTTGCACATACTATATCAATGGAGACGCAAAAGACACGGCCATCGTGAAGCTTCTATCGCTGGACTTAATCGACGGCGAAATAAAGATTTTAATGGTTTCCGACCAATGGTGGGCTTCAAGGTTATCGTACAAAACCAGCGATGGGGTTGTCAGTAGAGCCTCCTACCTGCGCATCAACTCGAGGAATCAGGCCAGGTTTAAGGGTGCCACCATCTTTGCTTCTCGTGGCATTAGAATTCAGTATACTAGACCTAGGGCGAGACGCCGTCTGAGGTCTGGACAGTTCCGCTTCAGATATAACATTGAGCGTAAGTTTATTTAATATCTTAATTCTTGTGGTCCCAAATTTATAAATCCTTAATCTTTAACACTCACTGTGAACTACAGGCTGCAACGAGAATGTGACATTAACCGAAGGAGCCATGTATCACTACAAAGACCTATTCAAGAGCACGCTTCAATACTTTTTCTGTCGGAGTCATTTTACAATTCCACAAAACGATCGACTATTTGTTAGGTATGACATTAAGGCTATATTTGATTGGTTCAGATTATAGCAGCTGTGTATAAATAAACTCTATGCTTTTAGGTACTTTTATGGTAAATGTTCGTCACTCAAAACTTTATTTCCAATAGTTTTTATTGTGAAACTAACTACCAAGAACCTCGCTGATATTGTTTTCAGTCTAAGAATTCTGCTGCCACCACACTATCAGAAAGCTTGCACTCAGTACAGTGGCAAGCGAATAATTACATTGCCGGAGCCTCAGAATCGCAGTCTGAACTATTATGAGGTGCTGAACTCGAACTCCATTGAGCACAATATTTGTGTGGACAGTGGTCATAATTTGCACTCTTGGTGGTACAATGATGAACAGGAATACTCTGTGTACCAGATGAGCACCGGAAACGACATGATATATTCCAGCATTACAGTTGATATGTCGATATTTATTTTGCCCGGTTAGTAAACCTGTTTTTGTTGCATTGCAATACTGTAGCATCTGGTTAAGCTCTTTGGTATTTCTAAAGCTGAGTTCACTATCGGTGACGTGTAATAGATGTTGAACAGTCAATGACAGATGCTTTACAACCCCTAGTCCCGTATACACGAACACGAACAGGTCCGAACCGAGGCTGCGGTGCCGACCTCCAGGCCACAGAAGCGTGGCAAACTGTCAGCTGGAATCCGCAGATCCTCAGCGCCATGAGAACGCATTTGCTCTGCATGTACCGAATCGCCGCCGGTCCGAACCAGCTGGTTGAGCTGCACACTAATGAGAGCCTCAGTTGGTGGGTAAGTATATGCTGCAAATTTAGACAGCCACAGCTATTTTACGCTATCAACGTGATGTTAAACCAAGGTATTTTGGACGGTACCATGGATTGACTTTGATATCTGCAGCAATGAAGACGACTTTAACGATTACTTGGGTTGTAGCCTAGAGGTTAGAGCGTCTGACTCACGACTGAAAGGTCGGGGGTTCGATTCTCGACCCACTCGGAACAATTTTTATCCTTGAGCAAGACACTTAGCTCTGCATTGCTTTCAGTTCACCCAGCTGTAAAATGGGTGCCAGCATTAGCTGTGGTAATTGAGGGTGTGTGTGGCGACCCCCCAGTCCTTGGACTGAACAGCCGTACGCAGCCTTCAGATGCGCCGCGCAATAGCTGCGGCTGAGCTGTCGGTTGCACATCTACCTATTAGGGCAAGTGTAATCAATTAATTAATATTATTATCATATTCGGTTATAAAAATCTGCAGGTATACGTTCGCGGAAGCGATTCGTCTCCATTCTCCAAGTCTGCTTCCCGCGAAACCAGCGGAACCTATGGTCGCACAGTTGAGGTATTGCTCAGACACTTTGGTCAGGAAGTTTTGCCCCTGCAATTTCGAGCGGTTTCCGATACGTGTAAGTTTAAACAACGTGTCTTGTCTGCGTAAAGCAGAGAACCTTAGAACTCGAGGAAAAGAAGCAGTCCCCTCGTAGTGTGCTAGAAGAAAACTATAAAATATCATGCATTCTCAAGTATTCTAGTGTCTTAATAAAACTTTTATTGTTCACAATCACATTCGACATCACACGATGTGTAGCCTAAAGGGCCTTTCTAATTGCATATTTACTTGCAGACCAGGTGCTATCGGTCAATGCCACGGGCACAGTGCAACGCTATTCAGTTGGCAGTGTTGCGCCCGACTTCCGTCTGCGTCTGCGCATCTCAGGTCCCGCCCAGCGGCGCTTACTGGTGACATTCGAGAACGTCAGTCTGACTGACTGCAGGTCGCAGTACTTCACCGCGCACGACATGCCGTCGAACGATTCGACTTCAAACTCCCAGCTAAACAACGAAGACTTCTTCTTTTGCACGGCGGCCGATTTCTCTCACAATCAGTATGAATCGGTTCGGAATTCGCTCGAAGTCTACTTTCACAACTCGAATTCCAGCTTGACCGGTGGCCAGTTCACTGTTGCCTACGTGATCGAAAGTGAGTTATGCCAGTGTGTGGAGCTTTGCAGATATCCGTGAGCTGTTTTCAACTCAAGCTGCGGGGGGAGGTTTCGGGCATTCGGATACAGCGGGGAGGTGTTGACGCCCATTCCTCCAACTCCTGGCGACCACGGGCAGCTGGTGCTGCGGTGTAGCGCAGGGAGATCCGGTGGAGCCGGTGTCCGCAGCGCGGTCCCCCTTCCGGAGAGTCCATGAGGGTTGATGGTCACTCGCCGAAGAACTCAGGTAGCGGACGAGCTGGCAGAGATTCTCGGGCCTGAAAACGTCGGAAAGGTCCGGGTTTGGGCCGAGATAGGTGAGCATCTGTAATTCACAGATGAAGTGCTCCGCATTCTCAACACTGAGCATTCCTCACTGCGGATTTTACCTGGAGGTAGCGATGCCTGGTAAAACAGACATGACCTGAGGGTTCCATAATTACCACCCTGATGTTAAATTACATGTATTTTTGCCTGTAATAAAATTTCTAAAAAACTACCACAGGCTGTCAGCGATCAGTTTCCTCTCAATCGGCCTGATCTTGTCCCCCAGCGGTGCCATGCTAATGCAGCACGAGAACAATCACGACTGCGAAGTGAACATACAGACGCCCGGTTATCGGTACCTGCACCTGCACTTCTTTATGTTTAGCGTTGAGTCGCACTCCCGTTGCGCCTACGATAGTGTTCAGGTAAGTTTTCATCACGGGTCTACTCGAGTATTGGGATCGAATCGGGAAATTTTCACTGCACAGAGGTTCAATAATGTATTTGGGATTTAACTCCCAAGAATAAGTAATTCTCCACTTTCAACTTCGTACTTCAAAAGCTGACGTAGCAAGAATACCCTGTGGGCAGTTCTGAAAGCTTGTGAAAGCGACCCAGTCTTGCCAGTAGTCCACTCACTGTTCCAACACTTTCCTATTGGTTCTGTACTCGGTGATAACTGGCCACTAAGTTTTTCTGGATCTGAAAGTCTTGACTAGTTCTGCCTTACATGACTCGTACAAGGTACTCGTTAAGTGCTTATAGGTAGTTCCACACCAAAGAGAAAAGTGTTTGCTAATAAGCGGAGTCACACCAGCAGACTTTCAATCATCCTCAATAGACTTAGACTTCTTGAGCACAACTTTCTTACATATACAATGGACAGTTGACAACTTCACAGCTGTACCTTTAATAAAAAAGCGTTTCAAAATTTCAAAATTTGGAGTGCAACAACTTGAGTATTTTTCGTGAGTCTGAGTTGGCCTGTTCTATAATATACTCGTAAATGAATAAAGATCCTTTTCTCCCATTTAAAAAACCCGTACCGGTAGTTCTTCAACTCGACGCCCGGTGGAAATCGAGGCGCTTCGGTGACGCAAAAGCTCTGCGGCAACTCGCTGCCAAGACCGCTGGTTTTGCCCAGCCCTGCCGCCGGAATTATCCTACGCTTTCTCACCGATTTGTCTGTTGTTCGCCTGGGCTATCGCTCACCTACTTTGCTTCCAACAGTTCAGGTACTGTGTTGAGCAACTATTGCTCTCTTTGCTAATGGTCACATCCCAAGCAGTATCAAAGCGAACCCTCTGCCATATTTCAGCTTGTGGCGGCAACATCACGGGCCAACTGAGGGGCGGCATTCAGTCTCCAGCTTCGGTATCAGCTGGCACCGACTGTGTCTGGGACGTGTCTCTACCGGCCTCGACCAGGTTCTGGACTTTCCCGGTGCTGCATGTTACCACGAGTAATGTAGCGTGTCAGGGTACTGCAACACCGGTGCTGCAGGTTGAGACCCAGGATAGAAACAGGACAATTTGCGCGGTGCGTCATTTTTATACTCGCCTGCTTGGCTGTTTTAGTGTCTGTCTGTCTGTCTGTCTGTCTGTCTGTCTGTCTGTCTGTCTGTCTGTCTGTCTGTCTGTCTGTCTGTCTGTCTGTCTGTCTGTCTGTCTGTCTGTCTGTCTGTACTTATAAGCATGTTTTTACTCGGAAATTTCATTTACACTTCAGACGAACACGGAACTAGCAAGTTATGAACTTTCAAGCGTGGAAAGATTTCGAGTCATCTTTCGTTCAGCCCGGAAACAACGAGTACTTCCTACTTACGTGGCGATTTAATTGATGTCACGTGTTTCTCTTGCATGCTGAAGACTTATTGAAGATTGATCAATTTTTTTCATTAGCTGCACTATCCTACATTCGATATAAACCCGTTATGATTCGGCGAAATTCGTCTTCTATCGTCTTGATTTTGTTATTTTATTCAAGATTCATAGTTTGAAAAACTTTCGATGCAATGGAAGTAAATTCACTCATAAATTTTTTATGTATATCATGGAGAACTTCTGTAACAAATGCATGC
>NIVC01002536.1:0-95003 GCA_002269645.1 Macrostomum lignano | reverse complement strand
CTTAAATAAAGCTAATAATAGTCAATAAAAATTATTAGCATGTTATTTTTCAATAAAATGATATAAAGAATTTGTTAAAGACCAAAACTCTATTTTTAAGTATTTTTATATTTTAATATTTAGCTAAAACATGAATCAATGATTATAATGAATATATTGAAACTATAAGAAACAAAGTTTTCCTTTTAATATGAAGCAAAATTTTTTTGAAAATTATATAACATTTTTATTGATTTCAAAATCAAAACTATTCCATTGTTTAGTGTCCAAATAATGTTTTTATTTTCATGCATGGCAAACAGTCTGCACCAATGTCTCTATCTCCTGAGGTAGCTCCTATGCCAGTCAATGGCAGTTCTGATGGATATGGATCAGACAGTGATACTGGCAGCTCAGACCTATTACTAGATAACTGCCAGTTGCCTGAGCATTTTGTTCGTCTAAGCAAACTGAGACAGGAAGGAGTATTCTGCAATGTTCAGGTATCAACATTAGTTAGCCTTTTACACCTTTATTTCTAATTGTGTGGCAGTGTAGAGAATCATAATTTTTTCGTGATATCTTATTAGAAATTTCAAATAGAATGCACAATAGAATGTTTTATAATCCTAGGGATGAGACTGGCTAACAGTTCTCTTTACTTCAGTTAGTTTGCTGCTGTATACCCCTGTGAGCACATGTCTGCATTTCTGTGTGTGCTCAGAGGTCAACAGAATGGGCCTGTCTGCTTGTCTCCTCACTGGCTGCAGGTCGACTGTGACCAGATAGGTTTGCAGTAGCACCCACAGCCTCCAGCAAACTTACTAAAACAGATATAGCGCTTATTCAGTTATTTTCCATTAATAGTTCATGCTTGCATAAAGAAAATTACTCAAAACTCGTTTGACCTCTATGATTGAAGTTCAATCTGTCTGTCTGTCTGCAGCGATATTGCATGTCCCAATGTCTCTTTTATATTTCTTATCTAAATCGTTCAAAGGTTATGGTAGAATCTGAGTTTCTCTTCTAAGGCAACAATTGTAAGCTGTAGAGTGCACGCACTCTCAGGCTTTGCATTGGCTCTTGCATATGGCGAATGCGTGTTTACTGCAGCCCTGGAGTAGAAACATTGAGTTATCTATTAGTAACTTTCCGTTTCAATGCAAAATGCATTTGTAGAGTTACCATTCTTTTTGCATGTGGTACGGCAATAGCGCCACGCCAAAGACTGCTTAGGACTGCTTAGCTTTGCCGAGTTTTAGACCAGAATATGTTTCTGCCATGCACCCTCCCGATCCTTCAGCTGCCACCTCTTCCCCGATCCTTGAGCTGCCACCCTCCCCGATCCTTGAGCTGCCACCTCCCCGATCCTTCAGCTGCCACCTCTTCCTCGATCCTTGAGCTTTCACCCTCCCCGATCCTTCAGTTGCCACCCTCCTCGATCCTTGAGCTGCCCCTCCCTGATCCTTCAGCTGCCAACCCTCCCCGATCCTTCAGCTGCCACCCCCCCCCGATCCTTCAGCTGCCAACCCTCCCCGATCCTTCAGCTGCCACCCCCCCCCCCCCCCGATCCTTCAGCTGCCGCCCCTCCCCGATCCTTCAGCTGCCACCCTCCCCGATCCTTCAGCTGCCACCCTCCCCGATCCTTCAGCTGCCAACCCTCCCGCGTCCTTCAGCTGCCACCCTCCCCGATCCTTCAGCTGCCACCTCCCGATCCTTCAGCTGCCACCCTCCTCGATCCTTCAGCTGCCACCCTCCAGATCCTTCAGCTGCCACCCTCCTTGGTCTTTCAGCTCCGCCATCCCTCCTCCCAATTTTTCACTGCCACCCTCTCCGATCCTTCAGTGGGAGCTGGAATATTAATCCTAGATTTCGTCAAAAGCATCCCTAGCAACAAATAGGATGCATGATATGAATACGCCTGATCCTCAGGTGAGCGTATCCGGCCGGGACTTCCTGGCCCACCGATGCATCCTGGGCGCCGCGTCGCCCTACTTTCTGCGCCTGCTGCTGGCCGATCCGAACTGCGGCCACTTTGCTCTCCCGCGCGGCTACTCGCCGGACGCGTTCGCTTTGCTGTTGGAATTCTCCTATACAGGCCGGCTGATGGTGCCCGATCGGCTGCTGCCGCAGGTGTGTTCTCTGGCCTCCCTGCTGGCTATGCGGCCTGTGTTGGACGTTTGCTCTGGCCGCCTGCTACAGACCTGTTTACTGCCGCGCACTGCGCTCGGTGAGTTCGAGTTCGAGGGCTTGAGTCTTAGCCTCATCTCCTGTCTTTAAGCCTCCCTCGATTTCACTTCCGGTCATTCCGTTGTGCTTCCCATCCCGGATTTTACTTTCAGTCATTTTATGGAGAATATCAATGCTCCCAATTTCACTTCCGGTCCTTCCGTTATGCTCCCACTCTCGATTTCACTTCCGGTGCGGTTGCTAAGTTCGACATTTCTTTTCATTCACTTGGGTCCTCATGCTAAGCTTGCTAAAGTCTCACTTCCTGTCTTGTCGCATTCGCTCAAAAAAGCCGCCCTCCCCCGCCGCAGAGCTGCGCGCCCAGCTAACGGACTGCCAGCCTGTGCTAGACAGCATCGACGCGTACATCGCCGCCAATCTGGCCGAAGTTCTCAGCTTTGGAGCGGCCTGTCTGCCCAAAATCATGCTTGACTTGCTTGGTAAGCAAGAGCGCTAACAGAAATAGTAGCCTCATAAGATAATCGTGCTTTCAATTGAAGCGCCTTGCCTATTGTTTCGCACGCATGCACATTTTTATGTTGCGCAGTGTGCGGCATTGGCGGCGTTGGCCTCAATCAGCTGTGCGACCTGCTGGCTGACTGGCTAGCTAGGAGTGTGCACGACGCGTCGACCTCGGTGGCCGACGCCGCCGCTTCAGCTTCTGCCGCTGTCGCCGCCAAGGCGTCGTCGTCTCCCCGCGGTACCTCCATGGATACCCCCGGGAGACCCGGTGATTCGAGCCGTTGCGACGCAATGGTGGACTTGGACTGCCTTGAACGGATGTCGTCTCAGGTCTGTCCGGGAGAGAGCGACACTTTTTTGTAATCGACAATTTTTCTGTTGTCTTTTTATCGGATGCTTCTTTTTCGGTAGTTCTGTCGTCTCTGGGATCTGCTTAACTACCTAAGCTTGTGGAAGCAAATTTTCTTGCATTATCTCCCTTCTTCTCATGTCTCTTACCTTATCTTAATGATTCATCACTTCTTATCTCCCTGTTTCTCTCCCATCTCCTTGCCTCTCCCATCGCCCTGTTTCTCTCTCCCATCTCCCTGTTTCTCTCTCCCATCTCCCATCTCCCTGTTCCCTCTCCCATCTCCCTGTTCCCTCTCCCATCTCCCTGTTCCCTCTCCCATCTCCCTGTTACCCTCTCCCATCTCCCTGTTCCCTCTCCCATCTCCCTGTTTTTCTCTCCCATCCCCCTGTTCCTCTCCATCTCCCTGCCTCTCCCATCTCCCTGCCTCTCCCATCTCCCTGTTTCTCTCCCATCTCCCTGCCTCTCCCATCTCCCTGTTCCCTCTCCCATCTCCCTGCCTCTCCCATCTCCCTGTTCCCTCTCCCATCTCCCTGCTCTCCCATCTCCCTGTTCCCTCTCCCATCTCCCTGCCTCTCCCATCTCCCTGTTCCCTCTCCATCTCCCTGCCTCTCCCATCTCACTGTTCCCTCTCCCATCTCCCTGCCTCTCCCATCTCCCTGTTCCCTCTCCCATCTCCCTGCCTCTCCCATCTCCCTGTTCCCTCTCCCATCTCCCTGCCTCTCCCTCTCCCTGTTTCTCTCCATCTCTTTGTTCCCTCTCCCATCTCCCTGTTCCCTCTCCCATCTCCCTGTTCCCTCTCCATCTCCCATCTCCCTGTTTCTCTCTCCCATCTCCCTGTTCCCTCTCCCATCTCCCATCTCCCTGTTTCTCTCTCCCATCTCCCTGTTCCCTCTCCCATCTCCCTGCCTCTCCCATCTCCCTGTTCCCTCTCCCATCTCCCTGCCTCTCCCATCTCCCTGTTCCCTCTCCCATCTCCCTGCCTCTCCCATCTCCCTGTTCTCTCTCCCATCTCCCTGTTTCTCTCTCCCATCTCCCTGTTCCTTCTCCCATCTCCCTGTTCCCTCTCCCATCTCCTGTTCCCTCTCCCATCTCCCTGTTTCTCTCTCCATCTCCCTGTTCTCTCTCCCTTTTTTAGAGGCAGGGGGGTTGTGTGCACCCTGGCGCAATTTAAGCGTCATTGGCACACAACCGGCGAGAGGCATTACTGCCCATTCCGCCGACTCCCTGAGCAGGCATACAAGCGCGCGGATACGTTACGCAGGCACACACTCACACAGGAGTGTACAGCGGCCCTAACTTTATCAATTGTTAGGCATGTACACTTCACTGCCGCCTTGGGGGGTTGGCTCTCAAGGCCGTTAATTGCACAAGCGAGCCAAGCCGAAATTCCAATCCAGCCCCAAATTAATGTGGCTTGCACTTGGAATCGAGCCTGGGTCGCGGCACACCAGAGCAAGCTGCGCTACCGCGGGCTACGGCCCCCCCGTTCCCTCTCCCATCTCCCTGTTCCCTCTCCCATCTCCCTGTTCTCTCTCCCATCTCCCTGTTCCCACTCCATCTCCCTGTTCCCCTCTCCATCTCCCTGTTACCCACTCCCGTCTCCTCCTATCTTCTTTTCTCAGTGTCTCACCTTCCTTTTTCCTTTGTTTCTCCCATCTCCTGTCCGTCTATCTTGTTTCTTCATACTTATCTTGCTTTCTCTCTCGTTCTGCTTGCGTCATTGTCTCTTCTTTGTGTTTAGTCTTCCGCTTCGCCTTCTTTTTTCCCATTTCCTTCACCCCCTCCCCTGCTTTCTTGCTATATTTACATTGAGCCCTGCTCTAAGATATATAGTTAAGTATAGTTAACTAAGCCTGCTTGCTCAGTGAAGCAAGACAGAGAGGAAGGGCGCAAAAATGACTGGCTCAATTTGAGTCGAACCGTTAGCCTTGTTTCTTTCTGACCGGGGGCCCCGAGGGGAATTAAAAATCTGATCTAATTAACTTGGGGTTTGATGCTTCACCTAACTATTCGCTTTGACGTTCTCTTCTCGTCTAGCATTGCCTGATTGAAGTGAAGTTTTGATGTCTGCTGCGATAAGTGAAATTTTCTTGTCAATGGTCACGCCATCCACTTGGAATACCTGGTTAGTAATTAGCAGCTGGCATTTTTGAAAACTCAACTTTTAAAGAATGCATTCAAACCAGTGACTTTTTTCCAAGACTCGATGTTCTGGTTAATAATCCTAGAATGCCGTACCTGCTTGGCTATCTCTCTTTTTCCTTCTGCTTCTCCTCTTCTATCTCCCTTTCTCTCTCTCCTATCTCTTCCCATCTCTCTTTCTCCCCTACTCTCCCCTTCTCTCTTTTCCCTTATTCTCTCTCTCTCTCTCCCCCCCTCTCTCTCTCTCTCTCTCTCTCTCTCCCTCTCTCTTCTCTCTCTCTCTCTCTCTCTCTCTCTCCTCTCTCTCTCTCTCCCTCTCTCTCTCTCTCTCTCTCTCTCTCTCTCTCTCTCTCTCTCTCTCTCTCTCTCTCTCTCCCTCTCTCCCTCTCTCTCTCTCTCCTCTCTCTTCTCTCTCTCTCTCCCTCTCTCCTCTCTCTCTCTCTCTTCTCTCTCTCTCTCTCTCTCCTCTCTCTCTCTCCCCCTCTTCTCTCTCCTCCCTCTCTCTCTCTCTTCTCTCTCTCTCTCTCTCTCTCTCTCTCTCTCTCTCTCTCCCTCTCTCCTCTCCCTCTCTCTCTCTCTCTCTCTCCCTCTCTCTCTCTCTCTCTCTCAAAGGCAACGCAGTGGTCATCATGCACCCTAAGGACTACGAATTTGCAGCCTACAACCAACTGTTTGACACTGATGCCTATCAACAGCTGGACCAGCCATTGCAACCCGTGACTGCGGAACTTATTAGGGGGATCTTCCTCAATTTATGTAACAGAAAGTTCATATCTAAGATACAGTGTGCATTTCTTTGTCCCGGAGAGAACTTCCGTCCCCGGCATTTCTACCTGCTCCCAAAAATTCACAAGGACCCGGCCACCTGGCTGATCCCCTTTCGGGTCCCAGCAGGCAGACCTATTGTGAGCGGATGTAGTTCTGAAGCAATTGGGCAGAAAAGTACATAGACTTCTTTCTTAAACCGATTGCCAAGCGCAACCCACTTTCATTAAGGACTCCTATGACTTCAAGGCACACCTTATGGATAAAAGCTGCACGGAAGGTTCGACTCTGGCAACCTGTGATGTCCAGAGTCTGTACTCCATGATCCCAATAGATCAGGGCATTGCAGCGATCCAGGAATTCTTTAACCGATACCCGGATCCCATTAGACCGGATGCTGAAAAATAAAGCTACTGGAATTGTGTTTGTACAGGAATGACTTTGAATTTGACAAAATGATTTTCCTACAACTTAGAGGCACAGCCATGGGGCGCATATTTGCGCCCAGCTATGCCTGTCTCTTCATGAGCCTCTGGAGGAAACTGCCTTGAGAACTGCTCTTTATAAGCCGAACATCTATTTTAGGTACATAGATGATATCTTCATTCACTGGGACCACCCGGCTGAAACTCTGACAGAATTTGTTGTACACCTAAATTCAATCAACCCCAACATCAAACTCACCGTCAGCTCCTCATCAACTGAGGTCAGTTTCCTTGACATGACCATCAGGAAAGCTGAAAACCGCTTCACAACACAACTGTTTTCAAAAGAAACAGACACTCATAGATTGTTGCACCGACAGTCCTTCCATCCGTCACACACCTTCAAGGGGGTAGTAAAATCCCAAGTCCTTCGGTACGCTCGAATCTGTGATGACTACAAGTCTTTCAACCGTGCTTTCAATTCTTTAAAATCGGAACTCAAGCAATTAGGCTACTCGAAGATTTTCTTAGAAACTGCAAAAAGGAGGTCCTCATACTTATGAACTGGACTGCAGGACCAACGACCAATCTGGGTCTGCTTCCCAAAGGGTTCCATCCCTGTGGGTCATCCCGTTGCAAATGCTGCACCCACTCACCGCCTGCTCTCTCCGCCCAGGGACTGCAACCGGCTTCTGGTTTTTTAATCTCTCAGAGCCTGTCCTGTGGCTCCAAGAACATCATCTATGGCATCTCCTGCAACCAGTGCCACCCTGGGAAAATCTTCTATGTAGGGATGACTAGAAGAACAATGAGAGATAGAATGAACCAGCACAGGTCAAATATTAACAGGAGAGTCGTAACTTCGGGGTCAGAGCACTTTCTCACCCCCAATCACTCAATTGCAAACTTTGTCTCCATTGCTATCGAACAAGTTCTTAATAACAACAAAATCGAACTAAGGGAAGAAATCTGGATTAAAAAACTAGGGACTGACAAACCGCCAGGTACGAACATCAGGGTCGACAATCATCTTCTCCGACCCATCCCAATGGTCCTTCCTTTTCACCCATCTACGGTCTGGCTTGCCAACGAGATTGCTAAAAACTTTGATAAGCTACAAAATAAACCAGGCTCCCGCATACTGCCCGCTTTTACACGGCAACGTAACTTACAGAGCCTCCTGGCTCCCAATAAGTTCAAGTCTCAGCCAGGAAACATTTAATCATTTTAACCAATGCGCTATTTTCACCCTATTAAAGTACAATATTTATTCACGTGTCATTTATTTTATTTTATTTCATTCAAACTGCTTAATTGTACGCTCAATATTGATTTTTATGCTCCTACCCCCAATACCGGCATTTCATCTAATCGTATAGTATCGCATATCGTATAGTACTTCGAAATAACAATTTTTTTAACAAATATACTGTCGTTTAAAATGAATGGTGGAAAGCCTCTGGGACAAGTTAGAGCTAGGCAAAACAGGGTTTTAAATGTACATCCTTCATATGTACAACTACTCATCAATTCTATCAGACTAAGAAAAATAATACTTAAAAGACCAACTTGAATTGCATGACACACAGATTTTTTGGCCTGACGAAGAGCCCAGAGGCTCGAAACCGGTAGCCCATATTAAATTAATTAAGTCTTTGATTTTTTTAAACACGCCGTGACCTCTCTTCTCTCTCTCTCTCTCTCTCTCTCTCTCTCTCTCTCTCTCTCTCTCTCCCTCTCTCCCTCTCCCTCTCTCTCTCTCTCTCTCTCTCTCTCTCTCTCTCTCTCTCTCTCTCTCTCTCTCCTCTCTCTCTCCCCCCCCCTCTCTCTCTCTCTCTCTCTCCCCCCCTCTCTCTCTCTCCCTCTCTCTCTCTCTCTCTCTCTCTCTCTTCTCTCTCTCTCTCTCTCTCTCTCTCTCTTTTCTCTCTTTCTCCCTACTCTCTCTCTCTCTCTCTCTTTCTCTCTTTCTCCCTACTCTCTCCCTTTTCTCCCTTCTTCCCTCTCTCTTCCCTTCTTTCTTTCTCCCCTTCTCTCTCTTCTCTCCAACTCTCTCTTACCTTCTCTCTTCTCTTCTTTCTCACTTTCTCTCTCACCTCTTTTTATTTCCTTCTCTCTCTCCCCCTCTCTCTCCCATTCTTTATTTCTACCCTTCTCTCTTCCTTTCTCTTATTTTCTCTCTTCCCTCGTTCTCTCATAACTTCATACTGCTGAACCACGCACTCTTAGAGTTCCCGACATTTCAAGCTGTTACTTTTCAAAAGAGAAAAGTGCAGTTATCCTCACGTCCTTGGTTCCCTGAGCAGTCATTGGTTCCCTGGCAGCGGCCTGATATAGACGGGGCGTTGGCTGTGAATGTGCCTATGCTGGAGTTATTTATTCTCCTAGTGTACGCACGCAGTTTTCGGACAGTTTCTTTCCCCTATTCTTGATCTCCGTGATTCTCATTTGCATTCTGCTTACTTTAGTTATGCTGAGCTGCTCAGCAGCTCAGTGGATCGCAAATCTGTGTTTTTATGTATTGACCAAAAGGAGAAAGCTACTTTTGAGAGAAAGAGACTGGGTTTTCCCAATCTTGTCAATTTGCTCACAGCTTTCTGTATAAGGGGAGGATTTGTTAACTACTAAACTTCTGAAAGCGGCCGAGACTAATTAGATAGGTGCTACTCGCGGTTTTAGTTCTCTAGTAATCTCTACATATAAAAATCAAAACTCTGTCTGTCTGTGTGTCTGTGTGTGGACAATTTTGATCGCTATGGACTCCCAAACCGCTCAACCAAATTACACCAAACTTTACACCCACCCTAAACTTACTACGGAGAATGTCTTAGGCTACCTTTTAATTTCCTAAATTTGAGTCTTCCTACCTAAAAGTACAAAAAACTGCTCAAAATGCGCGATTTTTTCACTTAATCCTCCATAGCGCCGCTCCACTTCTACCGATTCTCTTCAAATTTGACACAGACAATTTTCAACTATTTTGACACAATCGTGTAAAATTTCGAGTCTCAAAGTTAATCCTGAACGGCGCTGTGCACTTTTAAAGTTGGGCTGTTTTTTGTCAGCGAGACAGCCACCCCAACCTCCGCCGCCTGCCTCTCTTTCCCGATCTGGGCGGCCCAGATGTGTAAAAGGGTTTCAAAATGGACTAACTTTCGGCTGCCATAAGTTTGCTCCACGTAAAGCGATTAACTTCAAACTTGACACAATTCTTCATTGACCCATTCTCTGTCTAAATGTAAAGTTTCAACTCTGTAACTCAACCGAAAAAGAAACTGTAAGCATGTGAAGTTTGTCTGCTTTTTCTGTTGTTTGCCGCTCATCCAACTCATTCCCCCAGAGCCAGACGAAGGGTCAGGCGATAGGACTGAATGTACATAGCAAATGTACAGTGTTTTGGAATAACTTTATTTATAGCCTTCTCTGCACCCCGAGAGTGGAGAGGCTACGTTTAGCCATAACAGTTTAGTGAGAAATTCTAACCACTGCCCTCCCCTCTGTATTGGCAAACTCTGCAGCAGTTTAACAGTGGATGGCAATTGGCAAATCGAGGCAATCCAGAATGGTTTGTAAAAGCGAAATATTTATGAAAAGGTGATGCGATGCAATGAAATACAACCCTACTAAATTAGGCACACCATGGAAATTTTAAGTTTCTCTTAAAAGTACTTTGAAATTTAAATGGCCTAAGAAATGCGTATTTCCTTGGTTGTTAGACTGATGCAGACTGCAGTGGAGCTGAAGATACACAAATTCCTTTCAGGGCTGCAAATTGGCAAGAAAGATGACGTGATCAAAGCATGAGAATAACGATGAGAGTAGTACGTCCCACAAACTGGCTTTCGAAGCAGTGATCGGCAGACTTTTACTTCAAAAGCCAGATAAAGAATCCAGCTTATGTGCGGGCCAGATGAGAGTGGAAAGGAGAAGGAATAGACTATTAGAAGAGAGGAGAGGCGGGACGGGGATAAGAGAAAACATGGAAGATAAGAGAAGAGACAAGTGGTGAGGAGAGAGCAGAGAAGAAGGGAGGAAGAAGCGAGAGGAGGGGAGAAAGGAGGGAGAGGAAAGAGTAAAGGTGAGAAGAGGGGAGAGATGAGACAGAGGATCGATGAGAGGAGAGTAGAGAAGAGTGAGAAAAGAGTAGAGATGAGAGAGCAGAAAGAAGATGACAGAGGGTCAAGAGGAGAGGAGAGAGTAGAAAGGATAGAGAAGAGAGAAGATAAGAGGGGAGAGAAGAGTGAGAAGAGAAGAGATAGAGATAATAGAGATAAGAGAGGGATGTAAGAAGAGGGGAGAAAGGAGAGATGAGATTGTAGAGATGAGACAAATGAAAGGAGAGATGAGAGAGTAAAGATAAGAGATGAAAAAGGTGAGAGGAGAGTGCAGAGAGATGAGAGAAGATATTAGAGGAGAGAGAGTATAGAAGAGAGGAGTAAGGAAAGAGAGGAGTCAGAAGAGGTGAAAGAGAAGAGTACAGAGGAGATAAGTGAGAGAACGTATTAGAGAGTAAAGATGACAGATGAGAGAGCAGAGATGAGGGTGAACAGACGAGAGATGGGAGAGTAGAGAGTAGAAGAGGGATGGGAGAGGAGAGATGAGAGAGAGAGAGAGAGAGAGAGAGAGAGAGAGAGAGAGAAAGAGAGAGAGAGAGACAGAGAGAGAGAGAGAGCGCAGAGCAGAGAGAAATGAGAAGAGATAAGAGAGAAAAGATAAAAGAAGAGAAAGGAGAGATAAAAACGCAGACAAGAGAGAAGAGAGGTGAGGGAAGAGACGAGTGACGAGGGGGAGAGAGAAGAGATAAAACAAGAAAAGAGATGAGAGGAAAGAGAGAGAGGAAAGAGGTGAAAGAAGAGACGAGAGAAGAGGGGGAGAGAGGAGAGAGAGAGGAAAGAGGAGAGAAGAGAGAGGAGAGAGTTAAGAGAAGAGAGAAAAGAATAGAGAGGAGAAGGAAGAGACGAGAGAAGAGGGGGAGAGAGGAGAGAGAGAAGAAGAGAGAAAACGAAAAAGTAGAGAGGAGAGAGGAGAGGAGAGGAGAGAGAAAAGAAAAGGGAAGAGATGAGATAAGATAAGAGATATGAAAGAGAAGAGAGATGAGGGAAGATACGAAAGAAGATAGGAGAGAGGAGAGGAGAGAGAAAACGAAAGAGTAGAGAGGAGAGAGGAGAGGAGAGAGAAAACGAAAAGTAGAGAGGAGACAGGAGAGAGGAGAGAAGAGAGAAGAGACAAGAGATAAGAGAGATGAAAGAGAAGAGAGATGAGGGAAGATATGAGAGAAGAGAGGAGAGAAGAGAGAGGAGAGACGAGGGACGAGAGAGAAGAGAGGAAACAGAAGAGACGATAGAAATTTTAAAGGATCCAAGGGACATAGGGAGAGTCAGGGAGAGGCCAGAGTTTGCCAATACATGTTTTAGAGTCAGACAGACATTGCCTGACATTCTGTGAAGTAACCCAGCCAACAATATCAATGTTTGCTTTAAATCCTAATTTTACACGAATGTGTCCATTTTATGTCTACCTCTATTCTACTAACTATTAACAAGTTTTTGTTTGTGTATGACCTTAGATTTCAGAATACATGCAAAAGTAGTTCCGGGGATTGGAATTCCCCGGGTTCAAAATCCGCGGGTTTCAACAGCTTGTCTCTACCTATAAAAATCAAAACTCTGGCTGTCTGTCTGTCTGTCTGTCTGTCTGTGGACAAATTACTTCGCTATGGACTCCCAAACCGCTCAACCAAATTACACCAAACTTTACACCCACCCTAAACTTACTACGGAGAATGTCTTAGGCTACCTTTTAATTTCCTAGACTCAAGTCTTCCTACCTAAAAGTACAAAAAACTGCTCAAAATGCGCGATTTTTTAACTAAATCCTCCATAGCGCCGCTCCACTTCTACCGATTCTCTTCAAATTTGACACAGGCAATTTTCAACTATTTTGACACAATCGTGTAAAATTTCAAATCTCAAAGTTACTCCTGAAAGCCGCTGTGCACTTTTAAAGTTAGGCTGTTTTTTCAGCGAGGCAGCCACCCCAACCTCCGCCCGCCTGCCTCTCTTTCCCGATCTGGGCCCAGATGTGAAAAAGGGGTTTAAAATGACTAACTTTCGGCTGCCATAAGTTTGCTCCACGTGAAGCGATTGAGTTCAAACTTGACACAATTCTTCATTGACTCATTCTCTGTCTAAATGTTAAGTCTTAACTCTGTAACTCAATCAGAACAGAAACTGTAAGCATGTGAAGTTTGTCTGCTTTTTCTGTTGTTTGTGGCGCTCAACTCACTCATTCCCGCAGTCCAGACGAAGGGTCAGGCGATAGGGCTCAATGTACATAGCGAATGTACAGTGTTTTGGAATAGCTTTATTTATAACCTTCTCTGCACCCCGAGAGTGGAGAGGCTACGTTTAGCCATAACAGTTTAGTGAGAATTCTAACCACTGCCCTCCCCTCTGTATTGGCAAACTCTGCAGCAGTTTAACACTGGATGGCAATTGGCAAATCGAGGGAATCCAGCATGGTTTGTAAAAGCGAAAGATTTATGAAAAGGCGATGCGATGCAATGCAATATAACCCTACTAAATTAGGCACACCATGGAAATTTTAGGTTTCTTTTAAAGGTACTGTGTAAATTTTAAATGGCCTCCTAAGAAATGCGTATTTCCTTGGTTGTTAGACTGATGCAGACTGCAGTGGAGCTGAAGATACAAAAATTCTTTTCAGGGCTTGCAAATTGGCAAGAAAGGTGACATGATCAAAGCATGAGAACAGCCATGAGAGTACTACGTCCCACAAACTGGCTTTCTAAGCAGGAATGGGCAGACTTTTACCTCTAAGTCCAGAAAAGAATCCAGCTTATGGCTGAGGGGCAGTTGAGAGTGGGGAGAAGAAGGAATAGACTATTCGAAAAGAGAGGAGAGGTGAGAGAGGGAATAAGAGAAAAGATAAAAGATAATAGGAGAGATGAGGGAGTGAGGACGATGAGAGGAGAGAGTAGAGAGGAGAGAGTAGAGGAGCGAGTAGAGAGGAGAGAGTAGAGGAGCGAGTAGAGAGGAAAGAGTAGAGAGGAGCGAGTAGAGAGGAGAGAGTAGAGTAGCGAGTAGAGAGGAGAGAGTAGAGAGTAGAGTAGCGAGTGGAGAGGAAAGAGTAGAGAGGAGCGAGTAGAGAGGAGAGAGTAGAAGAGCGAGTAGAGGGGCGAGTAGAGAGGAGAGAGTAGAGGAGCGAGTAGAGGAGCGAGTAGATAGGAGAGAGTAGACAGTAGAGTAGATAGGAGAGAGTAGACAGTAGAGTAGCGAGTGGAGAGGAGAGTGTAGAGGAGCGAGTAGAGAGGAGTTAGTAAAGAGGAGAAAGGAGAGATAAGAGAGAGAATGGAAGAGAGAAGAGATAAAGTTGTACAGATGAGAGAGGTGTAAGGAGAGATGAGAAATGAGAGATGAGAGATAAAGGAGGAGAGTGGAGAGAGAAGAGACGAGACAAGAGATGGAGAGAGTATATAGAAGAGGGAAGAGAAGAGAAGAGAAGAAAGGAGAAAGGAAAGTGAGGAGACAAAAGAGGTGAAAGAAAAGAGTACAGAGGACAAAATGAGAGAACATTAAGACAGTAAAGATGACAGATGAAAGAGGGGGGATGAGCTGAGAGCAGAGACGAAAATGAACAGACGAGAGATGGGAGAATAGAGAGAACAGAAGAGAGAGAAGAGAGAAGAGATTACAGAGACGAGAGGAGAGACAAAGGGAGAGAGAAGTGAGTGAGGCGAGAGGAGAGAAAAGAGGAGAATGGAGGGGAGAGAGTAGAGAGGAGAAGAAAGATGGGAGAGAAGAGATTACAGAGACTAGAGGAGAGAGGAGAGACAGGGAGAGAGAAGAGGAAATAGGAGAATAAAGAGGGAGAGAGAGAGAGAGAGAGAGAGAGAGAGAGAGAGAGAGAGAGAGAGAGAGAGAGAGAGAGAGAGAAAGCGCAGAGCAGATAGAAACGAGAAGAGATAAGAGAGAAAAGATAAAAGAAGAGAAAGGAGAGATGAAAGAGCAGACGAGAGAGAAGAGAGGTGAGGGAAGAGACGGGCGACGAGGGGAGAGAGAAGATATAAAACAAGAAAAGAGATGAGTGGAAAGAGAGAGAGGAAAGATGTGAGGGAGAGACGAGAGAAGAGGGGAGAGAGGAGAGAGGAGAGGAGAGAGAAAACGAAAGAGTAGAGAGGAGAGAGAAGAGCAGAGAGAAAACGAAAAGTAGAAAGGAGAGAGAAGAGGAGAGAGAAAAGAATAGGGAAGAGATATGAAACAGAAGAGAGATGAGGGAAGATACAAGAGAAGAGAGGAGAGAAGAGAGAGGAGAGACGAGGGATGAGAGAGAAGAAAGGAAACAAAGAGACGATAGAAATTTTAAAGGATCCAAGGGACGTAGGGAGAGTCAGGGAGAGACCAGAGTTTAGCAATATATGTTTTAGAGTCAGACAGACATTGCCTGACATTCTGCGCAGTACCCCAGCCAACAATATCAACGTTTGCCTCAAACCCTAATTTTACACGAATGTGCTCCATTTTATGTCTACCTCTATCCTACTATTAATTTGTTAGTGTATGGCCTTAGATTTCAGAATACATGCAAAAGTAGTTCCGGAGATTAGAATTCCCCGGGTTCAAAATCCGCGGGTTTCAACAGCTTGTCTATACATATAAAAATCAAAACTCTGTCTGTCTGTCTGTCTGTGTGTCTGTGGACAATTTTGATCGCTATGGACTCCCAAACCACTCAACCAACTAACACCAAATTTTACACCCACCCTAAACTCACTACGGAGAATGTCTTAGGCTACCTTTAAATTTCCTAGACTCAAGTCTTCCTGCCTAAAAGTACAAAAAACTGCTCAAAATGCGCGATTTTTTCACTTAATCCTCCATAGCGCCGCTCCACTTCTACCGATCCTCTTCAAATTTGACACAATCAATTTTCAACTATTTTGACACAATCGTGTAAAATTTCGAGTCTCAAAGTTAATCCTGAACGGCGCTGTGCACTTTTAAAGTTTGGCTGTTTTTTTCAGCGAGACAGCCACCCCAACCTCCGCCCGCCTGCCTCTTTCCCGATCTGGGCAAAGGGTGTAAATCGGTTTTAAAATGACTAACTTTCGGCTGCCATAAGTTTGCTCCACGTGAAGCGATTGACTTCAAACTTGACACAATTCTTCATTGACTCATTCTCTGTCTAAATGTTAAGTTTCAACTCTCTAACTCAATCAGAACAGAAACTGTAAGCATGTGAAGTTTGTCTGCTTTTTCTGTTGTTTGTGCCACTCACTCACTCATTGCCCCAGAGCCAGACGAAGGGTCAGGCGATAGGACTGAATGTACATAGCAAATGTACAGTGTTTTTGAATAACTTTATTTATAGCCTTCTCTGCACCCCGAGAGTGGAGAGGCTACGTTTAGCCATAACAGTTTAGTGAGAAATTCTAACCACTGCCCTCCCCTCTGTATTGGCAAACTCTTCAGCAGTTTAACACTGGATGGCAATTGGCAAATCGAGGGAATCCAGCATGGTTTGTAAAAGCGAAAGATTTATGAAAAGGCGATGCGATGCAATGCAATACAACCCTACTAAATTAGGCACACCATGGAAATTTTAGGTTTCTTTTAAAGGTACTGTGTAAATTTTAAATGACCTCCTAAGAAATGCGTATTTCCTTGGTTGTTAGACTGATGCAGACTGCAGTGAAGTTGAAGATACACAAATTCCTTTCAGGGCTGCAAATTGGCAAGAAAGATGACGTGATCAAAGCATGAGAACAACCATGAGAGTACAACGTCCCACAAACTGGCTTTCCAAGCAGGGATGGGCAGAATTTTACCTCAAAGGCCAGATAAAGAATCCAGCTCTTGGCTGAGGGGCAGATGAAAGTGGAAAGAAGAAGGAATAGACGATTTGAAGAGAGGAGAGGCGACAGAGGGGATAAAAGAAAAGATAAAAGATAATAGGAGAGATGAGGGGGTGAGGACGATGAGAGAGAGGGGGAGAAGAGGGGAGAGAGGAAAAGCGAGAGGAGAGAGTAGAGATGAGAGAGCAGAGAGGAGAGCAGAGAGGAAACAGGTGAAAGAAGAGATGAGAGAGTAAAGGGAAGAGAGAAGAGAAAAGAAGAAAGGAGAAAGGAAAGTGAGGAGTCAAAAGAGGGGAAAGAAAAGAGTACAGATGAGAGAGGTGAGAGAACATATAAGACAGAGATGCCAGATTAAAGATGGGGATGAGAGAGCAGAGACGAGAGTGAACAGATAAAAGATGGGAGAGTAGAGAGAACAGAGGAGAGGTTACAGAGACGAGAGGAGAGGAGAGACAAGGTAGAGAAGTGAGTGAGGAGAGAGGAGAGGAAAGATGAGAATGGAGAAGGGAGAGAGTAGAGAGAGAAGGAGAGATAAGAGAGAAAGACAGAGAAGAGAGAGAGAGAGAGAGAGAGAGAGAGAGAGAGAGAGAGAGAGAGAGAGAGAGAGAGAGAGAGAGAGAGAGGAGAGATAAGAGAGAAAGACAGAGAAGAGAGAGAGAGAGAAATAGGGGGGGGGGAGCAGAGAGAAATGAGAAGAGATAAGAGAGAAAAGATAAAAGAAGAGAAAGGAAAGATGAGAGAGCAAAGACGAGAGAGAAAAGAGGTGAGGGAAGAGACGAGAGAAGAGGGGAGAGATGAGAGAGTAGAGGAGAGAGTTAAGAGAAGAGAGAAAGGAATAGAAAGGAGAAGGAAGATAAGAGAGAAGAGGGGGTGAGAGAGGAGAGGGGGAGAGAGGAGAGAGGAGAGGAGAGAGGAGAGGAGAGAGAAAAGAAGAGACAAGAGATGAGATAAGAGAGATGAAAGAGAAGAGAGATGAGGGAAGATACGAGAGAAGAGGGGAGAGAGGAGAGACGAGGGACGAGAGAGATGAGAGGAAACAAAGAGACGATAGAATTTTAAAGGATCCAAGGGACGTAGGGAGAGTCAGGGAGAGACCAGAGTTTAGCAATATATGTTTTAGAGTCAGACAGACTGCCTGACATTCTGCGCAGTACCCCAGCCAACAATGTCTCAAACCCTAATTTTACACGAATGTGCTCCATTTTATGTCTACCTCTATCCTACTAACTATTAACAAGTTTTTGTTTGTGTATGGCCTTAGATTTCAGAATACATGCAAAAGTAGTTCCGGGTATTGGAATTCCCCGGGTTCAAAATCCGCGGGTTTTAACAGCTTGTACAGTATCTATTTCCCAACCTATATACCGACCTGTCATTTGGAGTGCTTTCTTATACTCGCGCGTATCTTAATGGGGCTCCAGGGGCTGCTCTGTCGGAGCTTGAGTACTTTTTCGATGGCGCTCGTTTGGCGACGGGTCTCTGGGTGATTAGACCGAGTAGATCTTTTTTTCACAAAGACTTCCTTAGTTAGCATCTGGGCGGGGTCGATTCAGTATTAAGCCTAGATAGTTCCACAATGATAATAATAACTGTAGGAGGCTGCGAGCATCCTTGTGAGCTGAGACAATTCTGCTCATTCCGCTGACCCCTGAGCACAACATACAAGTACAGGCGCGCTAATACTGTACGCAGACAAACACTCATACACACGCTCACATGGGGTGTACAGCGCGGCCCTGACTTTCTAATAAGACGCATTTATCGCTGAATTTTCTTTTAAATTGTATAGCAATGTCCTTTTTTGGCGCCAATTTAAATTGGATTTAAGTTAATATTCAACTATTGTATTACTTATAGAAGATTGCATATTAACCTAATTTCAGTCCCACCTGCTGTACCTGACGCCGGGCAATGTCTTAATTGACTGCGACGATTTGGCCTCGACTAACTCCCTCGGCAGCGCGCCCGACAGGGACTTGGCCAAGTCTGTGCCTCAAATTCGGGATTATATTGATAGCAAGCGGCTGCAGGCTAGGGTGCTGGTGAGTGAGCTTTTCCTGTTGTCTGTGCTGGTATTAGTGCATTGGATTGGAGAATTGATGTGTCCTAATGTGCTGGGATTAGTGAATTGGATGGGAGAATTGATGTGTCCTAATGTGCTGGGATTAGTGCATTGGATGGGAGAATTCATGTGTCTAATGTGCTGGGATTAGTGCATTGGATTGGAGAATTGATGTGTCCTAATGTGCTGGGATTAGTGCATTGGATGGGAGAATTGATGTGTCCTAATGTGCTGGGATTAGTGCATTGGATGGGAGAATTGATGTGTCTAATGTGCTGGGATTAGTGCATTGGATGGGAGAATTGATGTGTCCTAATGTGCTGGGATTAGTGCATTGGATGGGAGAATTCATGTGTCTAATGTGCTGGGATTAGTGCATTGGATGGGAGAATTGATGTGTCTAATGTGCTGAGATTAGTGCATTGGATGGGAGAATTGATGTGTCCTAATGTGCTGGGATTAGTGCATTGGATGGGAGAATTGATGTGTCTAATGTGCTGAGATTAGTGCATTGGATGGGAGAATTGATGTGTCTAATGTGCTGAGATTAGTGCATTGGATGGGAGAATTGATGTGTCCTAATGTGCTGAGATTAGTGCATTGGATGGGACAATTTATGTGTCTTAATGTGCTGGGATTAGTGCATTGGATGGGAGAATTCATGTGTCCTAATGTGCTGGGATTAGTGCATTGGATGGGAGAATTGATGTGTCTAATGTGCTGGGATTAGTGCATTGGATGGGAGAATTGATGTGTCTAATGTGCTGGGATTAGTGCATTGGATGGGAGAATTGATGTGTCTAATGTGCTGGGATTAGTGCATTGGATTGGAGAATTGATGTGTCTTAATGTGCTGGGATTAGTGCATTGGATGGGAGAATTGATGTGTCCTAATGTGCTGGGATTAGTGCATTGGATGGGAGAATTCATGTCTAATACTTTCTCGGGTTTGCAGATGAAGTTGAAAGGCAATACCTATCACATATGTGTGTAACTATCGCGTGTTGATCTCCTTTCTCTTGCTTATAATAATAGTACGAGTATATTAATTTTATCAATAGTAAACCAATTAGCCAGATGCAGTTTCCGCCAGGCCGCCCTGATTAATGGCTTGGTCTTGGATTTTTTCTCTATAAATTTTCACCAATCATTTTGGCGTGTCCATCTGTCTGGGTGAGTATTTCTTTCTACAGTGTTGGGTTTACTTTTTCTCTGCTTCAGCAAGGTATGGAGAAGCTGTATAATAGCTATACCAATCAAAGCAGAACATATTTTCGAATTCGATCTGATGTTCGAGTCACTGCACTGTGTGCGTGTGTGTGTATTTGCGAGGAGGTAAAGAGAGGCCCTGGACAAAGTGATGGAGCAAATAACGAGATACATGCATCATTATATAGAATTCGATGGGACGAAATGTCTTTTGCTTTTTTTTGCTTTGAGGCATCCCGACGCATCTAAAATCGAATCCTGGGCGGCCATGAACTTCTATGCACCCAAAGCGTGTCAGGATGGGGCCATAGCAACTAAAACTAAGGTGGAGTAGCTTAGCCAGGTGTGCTACAGATTTAATGAGCACGGAGAGACGAACGGGGCAGTGGCTGGGTTTTTGGGGGAGTATTTAATGATTTGTTTCGGAGCTTGGATGTTGCAGAATGCTAGCTTTCCTATGAGTATGAGGTAGATTGTGAGTTGTTTTGACACACTAATATGCAAGTGCGCCGAATTAACTACTTATGCAAGTTCGACCTAACTTAGTTCGCATTACTGTTTCATTTTAGCTCACAACCACAGCTCTTGGTCGTGTCTTAAGTGGGTTTAAATAAAGCTGCTCTCTATCTCCACCAGTGTTTATTTTCGTCTCTCTCTGCACTTTAAAAGCCTGAATTTCCTAGCGCTCTGTCTCGCTTGTAGTGTGTTATTCTCTTAAAACTGTAGTTTGCACCACTTGCGGTGCCGAAGGCGGGCCGAGGGGTTCCGTCGCTTTGGTTCCAGTTCCAGTCATTATTTAGCACGGGCAATATAGCATTTTGTGTGCAAGACATTGTCATGCTGCTCGGTATCACGTGACCCCTGCCAGTTGGCCTGATTTCAGCTCTGAAGTGCCTTGAGCAGTTGAGCCGTGTCTGAGCTATTCTTACTTGTGCACGTTGAGTTTCAAAGCATATTTAGCTGCTTACAGAAGAGTTTGGGGGGGGGGGTTAGAAATAGCAAAGAAAGGACGTGGAGTGCAACTGGACTAAGATGGGTTATGGTCATGGAGATCTAGATAGAACATCTGGATAGAACACCAGCTAGCTTTATAGAAACCTGATCAGCCAGATATTCATATTATTGTTTTCTACATTGCAGATTACTGAATTTCTGTTCTTTGCTTAACTCAATTAGGAAAATGTTTATTTCAAGTCAGTTTCCACTATATTGATAGCTGTTTCTCGAACTCCTTGCTGGGCTGGTTTTGGTTTTTTAGAGAATTTCTAGAAACGCATACAACCCGCCCAAGTGGTTGGTTTGCTTTACGCTTACTTTGATCACAGTTGGCCTCTGTTTGAACATTTTTATATTTTAGACAGTTTCATATCATTGTGTTTACCACTCCCGTCCTACAGAACTTCTTCACCCACTGTGTTTACAGCCAGTGAGCTGAAATTAAACTGTATTAGCTGCTAGAAACTAATTTATTTGGGCCACAATTTATTTATTCCTAAGTTAAAATATTATACTTTTCTGCCTGTGACGGATTATCAGATTAAAAAATTAAAAATGCGTAGCTTATGGCTTCCGTTTCTGCCTATCCGATAGTGTGTGCTGTGTATAAGACTAGCTTGTGCAGTTCTATTAAACTTGTTTGTGTATTCTGTATTGCATTTCCTAACTCCCTTCTCACTTCTCACTTTTTTCTTCTTTCAGTCTCCCCCTCCGTCATTCTTCCCCTCCCTCATTCTTCCCCTCCCTCATTCTCTCCCCTCCGTCATTCTCTCCCTCCCTCATTCTCTCCCCTCCGTCATTCTCCCCTCCGTCATTCTCTCCCTCCCTCATTCTCTCCCTCCGTCATTCTCTCCCCTCCCTCATTCTCTCCCCTCCCTCACTCTCTTCCCTCCCTCATTCTCTCCCCTCCCTCATTCTTCCCCTCCCTCATTCTCTCCCCTCCCTCATTCTCTCCCTCCCTCATTCTCTCCCTCCGTCATTCTCTCCCTCCGTCATTCTCTCCCTCCCTCATTCTCTCCCCTCCCTCATTCTCTCCCCTCCGTCATTCTCTCCCCTCCCTCATTCTCTCCCCTCCCTCACTCTCTCCCCTCCCTCATTCTCTCCCCTTCGTCATTCTCTCCCCTCCCTCATTCTCTCCCCTCCCTCATCTCTCCCCTCCCTCATTCTCTCCCCTCCCTCATTCTCTCCCCTCCCTCATTCTCTCCCCTCCGTCATTCTTCCCCTCCCTCATTCTTCCCCTCCCTCATTCTCTCCCCTCCCTCATTCTCTCCCCTCCCTCATTCTCTCCCCTCCCTCATTCTCTCCCCTCCGTCATTCTTCCCTCCCTCATTCTTCCCCTCCCTCATTCTCTCCCCTCCCTCATTCTCTCCCCTCCCTCATTCTCTCCCCTCCGTCATTCTTCCCCTCCCTCATTCCTCCCCTCCCTCATTCTCTCCCCTCCCTCACTCTCTCCCCTCCCTCACTTTCTTCCCTCCCTCACTCTCTTCCCTCCCTCATTCTCTCCCCTCCCTCATTCTCTCCCCTCCCTCATTCTCTCCCCTCCCTCATTCTCTCCCCTCCCTCATTCTCTCCCCTCCGTCATTCTTCCCTCCCTCATTCTCTCCCCTCCCTCATTCTCTCCCCTCCGTCATTCTTCCCCTCCCTCACTCTCTTCCCTCCCTCATTCTCTCCCCTCCCTCATTCTCTCCCCTCCCTCACTCTCTTCCCTCCGTCATTCTCTCCCCTCCCTCACTCTCTTCCCTCCCTCACTCTCTTCCCTCCCTCATTCTCTCCCCTCCCTCACTCTCTCCCCTCCCTCATTCTCTCCCCTCCGTCATTCTTCCCTCCGTCATTCTCTCCCCTCTCTCACTCTCTCCCCTCCCTCATTCTCTCCCCTCCCTCATTCTCTCCCCTCCGTCATTCTTCCCCTCCCTCACTCTCTTCCCTCCCTCATTCTCTCCCCTCCCTCATTCTCTCCCCTCCCTCATTCTTCCCTCCGTCATTCTCTCCCCTCCGTCATTCTTCCCCTCCCTCACTCTCTTCCCTCCCTCATTCTCTCCCCTCCCTCAGTCTCTCCCCTCCCCCACTCTCTTCCCTCCCTCATTCTCTTCCCTCCCTCACTCTCTTCCCTCCCTCACTCTCTCCCCTCCCTCATTCTCTCCCCTCCGTCATTCTTCCCCTCCCTCACTCTCTTCCCTCCCTCATTCTCTCCCCTCCCTCATTCTCTCCCCTCCCTCATTCTCTCCCCTCCCTCATTCTTCCCTCCCTCATTCTCTCCCCTCCGTCATTCTTCCCCTCCCTCACTCTCTTCCCTCCCTCACTCTCTTCCCTCCCTCACTCTCTTCCCTCCCTCCCTCTCTTCCCTCCCTCACTCTCTTCCCTCCCTCATTCTCTTCCCTCCCTCACTCTCTTCCCTCCCTCACTCTCTCTCCTCCCTGATTCTCACTCAATCTGGGCACATGTATCCGCCCTTGTGTACCCACACTCATTTCTCACTGTCGGTTGCTGCCTCGCCGCACCCCCACACGCAGAGTTCGCGTCACCGCGGCCCCAGCCCGCTGTCCCGCTCCGTTCTTGGCGTCCTGGCGCCTCCTAGTTGCAACGCCGACAGCGGCAGCGTCGACTCTGCCGTGGATTCCGACGCTTCGAGCAGCGATCAAGCAGCTGCCACGCAGTGCCTGGTCCGCGTCGGTTCCACCCTGGCTTTGCTCAGCGTCCGTCTGCTGCCGGTATTGCCGCCGGAGGATGCCGCAGGCGGTCTTGGCGGCGGATTCCAACGCCAGCTGTCTGTCCAGAGCAGCTCCGGTGGCTGCGTCAGCGCCGGCTACCAGCGGCAGATGTCCGGACAGAGCAGCGCCGGCGGAGTCGGCGTCGGAGCCAGCAGCGAGTCGGACACGGGCGGCGATACGGCGATAAACGGCAGTCCGCCGTCGGTGTCGCCGTTGCTAGCGGCTCCAGCTTTAGGCGACAGCGGAGTCGCCCTTGCAGCCATGTCGACGCCTCGGTCGGCGTTTGGCTTTGTCGGCTTCAACGACGGCGACTCCGGGGAAAATTTCTACCTTCTTGCCTGTGGCGGCTACAACCGCGGCCAGTGTCTGAGCAGTGCCGAGATTCTCCGGCCAGGCTGGGGTGGCGGTTGCTGGACGCCGGCGCCGCCGCTGCTGACCGCCCGCAGTCGATGCTCGGCCGCCGTACTGTGTGTCGGCAGCGACAGTCGAGTGTACGTGTGCGGCGGCTCCGACGGGAACTGCGAGCTCAGCACGGTGAGTCGGCTATGGCAACTGGGGCAGGGTAGATGGGGGTTTACGGGCTTGCGCTTGTAAAAGTAATTGTAAATGAGAATTAAGCTGTCCAACCCATTGTGAAAAAATTGTTTTATAAGTCAAATCGGCTTTTGTAATAATTAATAATTGTGCTGCTATTTATAGAAATTAACTAGCAATCTACGCCCCCCGTTGGGGAGCCAAAGAAATGCAATACACGTTTTTTTAATAAGCTACATGTATCCTTGAAATCTTAAAAAATCTCCTGTCAAACCTTGTAAGCCTTGACATGTCAGTAATTCCCCCCCCCCCACAAGCTTTAACATATCAACTCCCCCCTTGACATCTCAGCAATGCCCCCAATAAGCTTACTTCACTACCTAGAGTGAGCTATCCGATTGGTGTCGTTGCACTTTTCTTTATCGTATGATTTAGCTGTTGTATTTAATTGTCTGTTTTGTCTCAAATAGCATATTGAATTCACTTCAAGCGTGATAGGTTAACAATGAATGTGAAAGTGTGAATGCACTCATGAGAAGGCATATTCTCATGAGATTCTCGCGGTCGCTTGTTCTGCGCGCGGAGTTTCGCGTCTGATTGCTGGACTGACGCTGGCTTAAGGTAACAAATGGTTATTGTCACATAGGCCAAGCCTACTGGCAATGCTTCTAATTGACAAACGGTGGAGCTATTATTTTTACCATAGACTATCGTCAGCTTTTCACTTCTGAGTTAAATTCGTTCAGTTTGCGGTTAAAAAAAACGAAACGCAACATTAACAGTGTGAGTAGAGAAAAGTGTAACTTAACAAGTGAAAAACTCTACACGACACAAAACCACGGCTGCTGACGTATTCAAATGACGTAATTTAACTAACAAACAAGACCAAAGTCTGCGGTTTTAAAAGCCGAAACCTTTTTAAACTGTCCGTGTTCTCTCAATATCTGGCTTTCAACAACACACAAGTTGTCTATGGCATAACATACTAGCTTAGCTATCTTTGTCTATGGGTTAAATAGCACACTAAATATCTAAATTTACTTATAGATATACATCACAGATATTGCTTTTGTCAGCCTAACTGAGAATGGAGCCACCCAAAGTGAGAATCCTGCCTACGCTGACTGCGAAGGGCCTGGCTGCGTGCAGCCTTAGTCTATGGGCCATAGACAATAAAGGACAAGCAAAGTGATAAAAAGCCATCCAATGTGAGAATCGATTGGTCTATGCGTCGTATTATTTTATTTTTATACCTTCTGAGCCATATGACTAGCCAATAGCTTGAACGAAATAACGGAAACAGGAACACACTGGATGATGTCTTTTTCAAACTTTGCTTGTCCTTTATAGTCTATGGCTTATAGACTAGGCTGGACGCAGCTAGGCCCTTCGTATTCAGCGTAGGCAGGATTCTCACATTGGATGGCTTTTTATCACTTTGCTTATCCTTTATAGTCTATGGCCCATAGACTGGGGCTGCACGCAGCCGGGCCCTTCGCAGTCGGCGTGGGCAGGATTCTCACTTTGGATGGCTTTGTTCTCAGTTAGGCTGACAAAACCTATACTAAATGCATCACAGATAATATATAAGATAAGGTATTTAGTATCTGTGATGTACATTGCCCCATACGAGCTATGCGATAATGCATATCACATATTCATTTAAAGTAAACATGACTGTCACAAGCAGTGTCGACTAAAGCAGTGCTTCATTTGCAACTGCTACGGAGGAGCAGCATGGTAGATCGTGGATCATATACTGTCAAACTTGTGATTGAAGCAAAGTTTTGGCAATGCTAAAATGCTCTTTTGTTTTTGTTATAGTTGAGCAGATTGCATTTTTGAGTTCACCTTGTATTGGTACAGTGAAATTTGCTCATGATTAGGTTTGACCAATTTCAAATCTATCCATACTCTGAAACTATAAAGACAACTCACCACTGCCATTATCCCTATCAATATTGATAGTCAGTACCTGGCTTAAGTTGCTTTGAGAAGCAAAAAAACGAATCGCTTGGACTTTTTCAGCTGAAGTTGGCACTCGTAGGCTATTACTAGTATTGTACTTTATCGATCGGTCTTACTCTCTTGTCGCTCGAACTATCGATCATCTCAAACTTGAATCCCATCGACTAGCTGCTCAGCACACTACTTGAACAACCATTTTAAAAACCTTCCTCGTCCTCTGCTCTCTTCCTATATGCCTGACTTAACTGACAAGTTTTAACCAAGCAAGATTTGCCGAGCCACGCACGCGCACAGTATTACTGTAGTTCAGTAACAGTGGCCCCATGTACGCACCTGGCTTCCAAGCTGAATCGGCATCACCTGCGCGTGCGTCAGTTTGGCTATAGCAAGGGCAGCAGCTCATCTCTGCTGATAATAAGGAAGCGACGTTTAAGCCCCTCGGATTAGGTAGGTTTCGCGAGACTCTGAATAGAGCATTTATGGTTTTTTTATACTAAATTGGTTAATCTTTTATGCAGTTAATTTGCTTGTCAGATAATATTGTTAGTTGCATGCCGAAAATCCAATTGTATTTCTATCGAATTCTAGGCTTCCTCCTTTGCTATTAAGTTTTCTGGGTTTTTTAAGAAAGAAAATTCGTTTTTTATACTGTCAGTAGAGTAAACGGCAAATTAGTACTAACTTTTACGCTCGTAATACCGTTATAACAGCTGGATTGAAGTGAAAGGAACAGATCGATCCAGTTTTTTATTGCAAGTTTTTTTTTCATTATTTTACTCCGTCCTTTTCGGTTGTTTTATTTGTTCTGTGCATGCTGTCTCTTTATGAAACATATTGAGAGCTTGTGAAATGCATATAGGTTAACTAATCGCACCGCATATGTTTTTAGGTTGAAATATTCGACGGCAATCAGTGGCTAGCCGGGCCGCCAATGCAGCAGGCCCGCTCCGGTTGCTGCGCCGTTGCTATGGACGGCGTTCTGTACTGTCTAGGTGGCCGCTACGGCGCCGACTCGCTCCGCCAAGCCGAGATGCTGGACCCCCGGGTCGGCCGCTGGCAGCCGCTGCCGCCGATGCTGGCCTGGCGCAACGAATGCGCCGCCGCGGCAAGCAACGGCCAACTTTGGGTAGCCGGCGGCGCCGACAACTGGGGCGGCCAGTGCCTGGCCAGCGTAGAGGTCTACGAGCCTCGCGCCGATCGTTGGATCCGCGCCCCGCGCCAGTTGAGCCAGCCGCGCCGGGGCGCCGCCATGTCCGAACTAGCTGGCCGACTCTGGCTAGTTGGCGGCTCCGATGGGCAGCGGCCGGCGCTGGTCGCCTGCGAGCCCGTGCCGGTGATGCCGCTAGGCGACGAGACGCCGACGATGTCGACTGTTGAAACATCGGAGCTGGCAACGCCGGCGCTACAGCTGGCAATGCCGCGGGCCAATCTGGGACTGGCCGCTCTGCCGGCCTCCATTTCAGCTGGTTTTGGCCGACCGCCCTGTCTGCTGGCTGTTGGCGGATTCTCGGGCAAGGTGTTCCTCGACTGCTGCGAGCTGCTGCACCTGTGATCTGAGATGGGCTGGTACGGCTTTGTGCTTCTCAGACTTGTATTAACTTGTCCGGAATTGTTAGCTACGCCTGGGTCCCCGGTTAGCTACGCCTTGGTCCCCGGTTAGTTACGTCTGGGTCCCGGTTAGCTACGCCTGGGTCCCCGGTTAGCTACGCCTGGGTACCCGGTTAGCTACGCCTGGGTACCCGGTTAGCTACGCCTGGGCTCCTGGTTAGCTACGCCTGGGCTCCTGGTTAGCTACGCCTGGGTCCCCGGTTAGCTACGCCTTGGTCCCCGGTTAGTTACGTCTGGGTCCCGGTTAGCTACGCCTGGGTCCCCGGTTAGCTACGCCTGGGTCCCCGGTTAGCTACGCCTGGGTACCCGGTTAGCTAAGCCTGGGCTCCTGGTTAGCTACGCCTGGGTCCCCGGTTAGTTACGTCTGGGTCCCGGTTAGCTACGCCTGGGTCCCCCGTTAGCTACGCCTTGGTCCCCGGTTAGCTACGCCTGGGTCCCCGGTTAGTTACGTCTGGGTCCTGGTTAGCTACGCCTGGGTCCCCGGTTAGCTACGCCTGGGTACCCGGTTAGCTACGCCTGGGTCCCCGGTTAGCTACGCCTGGGTACCCGGTTAGCTACGCCTGGGCTCCTGGTTAGCTACGCCTGGGCTCCTGGTTAGCTACGCCTGGGTCCCCGGTTAGCTACGCCTTGGTCCCCGGTTAGCTACGCCTGGGTCCCCGGTTAGTTACGTCTGGGTCCTGGTTAGCTACGCCTGGGTCCCCCGTTAGCTACGCCTTGGTCCCCGGTTAGCTACGCCTTGGTCCCCGGTTAGCTACGCCTGGGTCCCCGGTTAGTTACGCCTGGGTCTCCGGTTAGCTACGCCTGGGTCCCCGGTAAGCTAGTTCGTCAGTTAGCTTCCTGATTAACTAACAATTTCGCTAGTTAGAAAGCTAGGATCTATTGTTGGGAGATTTAGACTTTTACCTGCATTCGTCTGGATTGGTAGACAACTGGCTTTTAAAGTATCGAGCTAATTTTAATTAACGTTTCAATGTAATTGATCATAAATATAATTTAAGTGTTAATTGTAATTGTTATTTTCTACTAAAGTAGGTCCTATTTTTGTTTCACTTTTATGCCTTTTATATAATCTTCTCCATACTTTTAGATTCTCATTTTTCATCTGTCGAACTTTACATACGAATCTAAAAAATTTAAAAAATCGCGTCAGCAAATTAAATTGGTGTTAAAGCTCGTAGCTTTCGCTCGCCTTCAATTCGTACTACAATAGCTTTATGTTGTCGTGTAATTTACGAACCATCCAAAAATTTTGGTTTTACGCATCGATTTTTTGTGCCGCGTGTAATTTTTTCTAATTAATAAGAATTTTGACTTACTGAAGCTGATATCTTCGACCGGGTGACCTGCCGAGTTTATGTTCTTAACTCATTATGATTTATTATACTCGTAATGTACTACACAGTAATTATGGCACTCTATAGCATCCCTCTTTTACCGAGGGCTGTCTCTTGAAGTTCGCTTCCAGCTGACAGTACTATAGAATGCACTATATGGAATATAGAATGATGAAGACAAATCTCGGCTTGCCGAACTAGAATGCGAGTTTTGTTGAGATTGAGTGGAAAAAGGTGTATAGCATTTTCATTTTCTTTAAGAATTCCGGCATTCATGTTAAGACACTGCCAAATCATATTCGACCAAAATGCGTCTACTTTCGTCTATGGTCAAAACGCCGTCTATGGTCTGTGGTACAGACACAGGCAGAGAAGTCATGTCTAAGACAAGTCATGCCCACCGTGCAAATGGAGCTGGAGTGTCCACCATACGAAATCAATTTACATTAGTTTTTAGTTTTTACCATAGAACTCAGAGGTGGCTGCTTGTCCCGTATTCGGGACATCAGTCGGCTTATCGTTTTAACGATTGAATGCTCGGCTTCTTAAACAAAATTGAAAATGCTTTTTGCTAACCTATGAACCCGTGTAGGACTTCACCCGCATTCTCTCGTATAAATTTATGAGAGCAGCAGTCAGCGGTCAGTCGTGTTTGCACTATTTTTTAAACGAACTTAAGTTCACAGCAACTGCTCCATTGAAACCGTAGGTGCCTCTTTGCGCAACTAAAAGATGCGTCATTGTAGTGCAGACTTTGCCCAACAATCTCCTACTTATTTTTCGTGTTTTAAATTGGCTTTAAATTTTTCCAATTGGAAACGGTAATTAAGAATTTTCTTTGGATATTTATATTTTGTGTAAAAGGAATTTATTTTTAATATTGTGGTATGTGCATTTCTTTTTTTGACTAGCAACAGTGAAAAAAACTTTATCAACTAAATTGGCGTTGAAAAATAATTATGCGTTGTTTTGCGATGTTAAGACTACAATTATAAATTTTGGAAGCGTCACCCAGCGCCTAGACTGGTATCTTTCTATCAGTTCTCTTGTGGTTTTTCTGACTTTTCTTGACGTGCGTGCGTAAATGTTGTTAACATATTTGATACTTTACTACTGTGCGACTTTATGCGACTCCCGCGATATCGAATTGAATAAACAACGTTAACTGGCGCTGTTGGTGTATCACTTGAGCTTAGCCAGCCTGACATCCTCGTGAAATTATGGATTTTCTTTTCTGCGTCAGTTTTTTATCGATTCTAGAGATAGGGATTTTGTGTATTCAAATTAAATAATAAATCTGGAAAGAGTACATACGTGTAGTTTCAATTTTCAAGTCGACAGGACAGTTTCTGTTGGCTAAATCCGGTCATGGCTACTGCATGTGTGAGCATGCAGGATCAAAGAGAACAGTTAAAGTTCAACTGAACTCAAGGTTATCGCATCAATGGAGCTGCAAAAGAAAATAATAAGGTTTCATGATTTCAGAGGTCAAATACGAGCGTATGTCTTTTTCGCTCTATTTGATGAAATCTGCGTTCAATTTAGTGCGAATTCGCCCGCAGGAATGAATCTTTTGGGGGATTCAGTAATCGGATATGTTTAGGGATTCAGAAATGGGATCTGACGACTGATGTGTCGGCCACTTAGGGTTTGGTCATACCTGATACCAGGAGATGAGCCATACTGAATCTCCGAGCGAAGCGAGTCTATGGCTTATCTGGCAGTATTTGACAGTTCTTTGTATGTAATCCACGGCCTGCGCGACTCAAATATAATTATCAAAGCCAACGAGTGGTGAAATTTGATCATTGTCTAGCAAATGCAATTTGACGATCATTATTCACATTTTTTATGCAGAACAATATGAATTAATAATAAATAAAGTAAATCATAGCACACGACACGACATAGCACCAATGCAAAATCTTGGGTTGGTGACGACTGTACGTCAATTAAATACAGTCAATAATTGATACTTCTATCAATTCATACTTTTGAAAGATTTAAAGCCTAATTTGGTTTTTTATTGTGCATATTCATATTAAATAGATGTTGGGCTTGGGACCCTATTTGAGCACTTGGTTCGTTCATTTCTGCTCAATGAGTGAGCAATCAGAAACCATATTGGCAACTTACCATTGACATACGGTCGAACTTTAAAAGTAATAAATAAATTGGGAACGATAGTGTATGGCAAAATACAAACTTACTGACGGATAGCAGGCAGGACTGTCACCATAATTGTTAAGATATTCAAAGACGGAGAGTGTCAATAAAGTTAAACAAATTAAACATAATAAAGGAAAACCATCTGGTAAAGAATATCAAAACAACTATTTTCAACATAATAATAATTTACATAATGAATTTGATTGTGTTTCGTGTGTACGTACAGTGCCATTTAACTGTGAGCAACTGGCGCTCTTCGGATCTGCATCATGGTCGGACGGCCGACAACAACAGTTTTATATTGTTTCATTTAACTTCTAACCCTGGCTATTTTAGCACGATTTTGGAGTTTATCTTTTAACAGTAGGCCTAGGTATCTTTAGTACTTTAAGCTGGATGTGTTTCTGGTGATTTCCTCTGCCTCTTGGAATGACAGACTCTTTTCGGATGCAAAACATCAATTCTAGTCGTTCTAGACCTGCAGAAAAAATGTCATCTCATTTGCTTGATCATGATGAGTTGAATGAAACAGCACAATACTCATCATTTGATGAATTTGCTGGCGCGAATCCTAGAAATGGAATTGATAACACTGCTAGATCAACCAGAGGGGGATCCAGCACTAAACCATGGTATGAAAGGTATGTTGTTAACTTGTTGAAACTTGGAATTGAGCTAAAGAATGAAGAGTGAAGACAAAGTGCAAAAACAACATTGCTGCCTACTTTTAATCTTTATGTAACTACAAATAATAAATCTTATAAGTTAGTCTTTGAATAGGCCTTTATATAACTATTGCTAATGTATTTTTATTAGACACATCTAACACTTATGACACAAGTGTCACAAAAAGTCTTGACTATTATAATGGTTAACTTTTGTTGACACATTTTCATCAGGGTGTCTAAAAATGTGTTGGCAAAAGTTAACTATTGTCTATTATGACACATTTTAATACTTTTGTTGATAGGCTAGTTAACTTTTGTTGATATATTTTCAATTTTCATTGAGAATTGGGATGTCTGAAAATGTGTCAGAAAAAGTTAACTATTCCACTTTTTCCTACACTTTGCAACATTTTAAATGTCAGAAGATCTATGAAAATATGTTGGCAAAAGTTATAAAGGTTTTTTGTATTTATATGTAGGCCTAATTTTTTATTTTTTTTATTGTTAAACAGCTTTTTCTATATAAATTATATAGACTTTTTAAAGTTTACTTTTTGAGTTTTATTTTAATTAACTATCAATAGAGTTTTTAAATTCCTAAGTTTAAAAAACTTAGGGATATGCAATATAGATAAAGGCCTATAAAAATAGCTTAGGTTTCAGGTTTGTTGCAATAATTGTAACTTTTTTTGGGTTGCAACAATAAAAGACCTTTTTTAGGTTTATGGCTACTCATTGACAATTATGTAACCTTTCCATTTATATATCATTTGCATAGCCATGTACTACATTACCACTAGGGCCAATTTGTGCTAGATGCTATCTACAATAATGGCTATTGGTTACAATAGGGTCTAGGGAACATTGATAGAAATTAGTGATGGATCCAAATGTTTAGATTCAGAATCCAAATCCAATAAAAGTCTCACTTTTTTAGAAATCCAAAAGTTTCAAATTCGGAAATTTTATTTTCCAAATTTACAAATGTGCTTCTGAATATGAAAAAAGCAAAAAGCCAAAACAAAATATGCAAATGTAAAAAAGAAATACAACTTTTAAAAAGAAAGTAAATTTAAAAAAAACAAGAATGCAAAATTTTATATAATATTGTTCATTTTTACAATTGTCTGTATTTGCAATAATATATATTTTTAAAGTTACTTAACATCAGGACCTTTGAGGCATGCAACCTAAAGTCACAGAAACATTTAATTGCAATAATCATTGTTTAAGTGTAATTATCACTTTTTTTCAAAATGCAAATGCAATGGACTTTAGGCACACTGTACATGGTAAAGTTATCAAATTGCACAAATGTAATATCAGTTAGTATTAGTAATTGGAATTAGTTAGATTAGATATATAAAAATTGAGTTCAATTGTAAGTTCAATTTAATTCAGATACTAGATAGATATAGTATAAGCCTAAGATTAGATTGAATCTTATCAGTAAATTAATGTACAGTACTAATATAATTACTAATTGGATGACAAGGCATTTTTATCACTGAAAGGTGTCATGTTACCCTTGCCATTTACCATTTACTTTTGTCTATATTCAGAAACTTATTTGGATATTCAGATTCAAATTTTTTTTGTACATTTGGATTTGGTTTCAGAAACTTGTAAAATCTACATTCAGTCCATCACTAATAGAAATGATATTACACTTCAAAAAATACAAAAAATATAAAATATAGCAAAAAGGACAGATATGCTGTGGATAGCTATTTGCAATTATTAACTTATTCCAATAGGGTTAAATGCATAAAAATATAATTTTTTATATTACTTGACAAAGTATAACTAAAAAAACTAGGCTTAAATCCTCAAAGTTTAGTGAACTACTCAACTCATCCAAAATATTGAGTTGTTTCTAGGCTCTATTTGAGAGATTAGTTGAGTGTGTCTAGCCATTGAAGTTTATGGCCTAATGTTGATGGCTTATCTATGGCTCTAGTGCTAGTGATATGAGAGAAATTTATACCATAGAGTCTATAGGCACCTAGTGTCATCTATAGATCTAGAAGTTCCCCCTTCTTGAAGGCCAGTAGTCACCTAACCTAAGTCAGAGATGATGCTGACACATGGTTGGTCAACATGCTAATGAAAAAATTGAAGGTTTAAAGTAGGGGGTTCTATTATAGAATAGTGTAGTGCTGATTGGAGCAAATGGGTGAGTGCACTAGCGCAATGGTGGAAAAAATCTGACCTGGCAGAATCATTGAATATCTTGTTACTCTAGATTCTAGAAGACTGGCAACTTGATTCTTGTTTCTAAAGGTGTGAAACAAACATCTTGAAAAGCGTTTGCACCACTGAAATTTTCACCTAATGTGTTATTTAGTGGTATATCATGGTAAAAGTGGACCAAACTATATTGTTTTCAAATATGCTTAACCATCCAGGTGCTGGGCCTCGTGCTGCGCCTGTGCCAGACGCGAGAAGCAGTACGTGCCGCGAGTTGTGCGCGTTGGCATCCCAGACCGCAAGTCTAACCATCCGGCTAACGTCATACGCAATCAGAAATACTCAGTGCTCACCTTCCTACCCTTGGTTCTGTTCGAACAGTTTAAAAACTTTCTAAATTTCTGCTTCCTAGTGATGGCGCTGTCTCAGTTTATACCTCAGCTTCGCATTGGCTACTTGTACACCTATTGGGGCCCGCTGGCTTTTGTTGTCTCAGTTACCATGGTGCGCGAAGCTGTTGACGATATTCGGCGCTACCTGCGCGACCGGGAGGTGAATGGCACCGCCTATGAGCGGCTGAGCAAGGCTGGGGCGCAGACTGTTCCGAGTAGTGCGTTGCGGGTGAGTCTGATGGTGATTAACTATACTTTGCTCTGGGCACGGCAGCTCCAGTTGATGGATCGGGGAGGGGGTGCCAGCTGATGGATCGGGGATGGGTGGCAGCTGAAGGATCGGGGAGGGTGGCAGCTGAAGGATCGGGGATGGGTGGCAGCTGAAGGATCGGGGAGGGTGGCAGCTGAAGGATCGGGGAGGGTGGCAGCTGAAGGATCGGGGATGGGTGGCAGCTGAAGGATCAGGGAGGGGTGGCAGCTGAAGGATCAGGGAGGGGTGGCAGCTGAAGGATCAGGGAGGGGTGGCAGCTGAAGGATCGGGGAGGGGTGGCAGCTGAAGGATCAGGGAGGGGTGGCAGCTGAAGCATCGGGGAGGGGTGGCAGCTGAAGGATCAGGGAGGGGTGGCAGATGAAGCATCGGGGAGGGGTGGCAGCTGAAGGATCAGGGAGGGGTGGCAGCTGAAGGATCGGGGAGGGGTGGCAGCTGAAGGATCAGGGAGGGTTGACAGCTGAAGGATCCCAAATTACAGTGCACTTACAATTGAAGTTTCTGGCTCCCAAAATCCACAGGTCGGCGACGTGGTTCGCGTTGGCAAAAACCAGCGCGTCCCAGCCGACCTGGTGCTGCTGCGCACCTCCGACCGTCAAGGCACCTGCTATCTGCGCACGGACCAACTGGACGGCGAGACCGACTGGAAGCTCCGGCTGGCGCCCACCGTCACCCAGGCTGTTGAACGAGACGAAGATCTGCTGGACCTGGGCGGCAGCGTCTACGCTGAGCGACCAGGCAGAGATATTCACGGCTTTATTGGCACTCTGACTGTTGCTAGGCTGTCACCTGACCAGCAGCAACAGCCGGAGCAGCAGCAGATGGCTTTGTCTGTAGAGAACACCGTCTGGGCTAACACGGTTGTTGCCTCTGGTTGGGCCCTGGGTCTGGTTGTCTACACCGGGCCGGAGACCAGAGCCGTGATGAATAATTCCAAGCCTAGAAGTAAATTTGGCATGACGGATGTGGAAATTAACAATATTACTAAAGTACTGGTAGCCTGCGTGCTGCTTCTGTCCCTGGCGCTGCTAGCTTTGAAAGGATTCGGCGGCCAGTGGTACAAATATTTTTGGCGATTCTTCCTGCTGTTCTCCTATATTGTGCCGCTAGCGTGAGTGTCTGCATTTTCGTGTTCTTTTTAATTTGATTTTAAATGTATTAATTACTCGTAATGTTTTTGAGCAGCAGTTTATTGTCTTGTCTCACTGTCTGTCATGTCTGTCAGAGTGTCTGTCTGTCTGTCTGTCTGTCAGAGTGTCTGTCTGTCTGTCTGTCATGTCTGTCAGAGTGTCTGTCTGTCTGTCTGTCTGTCTGTCTGTCTGTCTGTCAGTGTCTGTCTGTCTGTCTGTCTGTCTGTCTGTCAGTCAGAGTGTCTGTCTGTCTGTCTGTCTGTCTGTCTGTCAGAGTGTCTGTCTGTCTGTCTGTGTCTGTCTGTCTGTCTGTCTGTCTGTCTGTCTGTCTGACTGACTGTCTGTCTGTCTGTCTGTCTGTCTGTCTTTCTGACTGCTTGAAGTGAATCCTTGTGTTCTAGCTCGTATATGCCTATATAATCGCACCCTTGCCTCGTAGACTTCGCGTCAACTTAGACGTCGCCAAGATGACCTATTCATTCTTTATCATGCGGGACAAGAAGCTCGAAGGCAACATAGTGCGGAACACCACCATACCCGAAGAGCTGGGCAGGATCAGCTACCTGCTGAGCGATAAGACTGGCACTCTGACTGAGAATGAAATGGTGAGTCATACTTTTCAAAACTCAATTACTCAATTACTCAATTACTCCGTCTCTCACTCTTTCGTTCGTTTTAATATCTTTTTAAAATATAACTAAAAGTTCGCTCGCTTCTTCAAGCCGGCCTCGCAGCCAACGCCGGCGGAGGCGGAGAAGGCGGCAGCGGTGGCGGCGGCCCGGACTCGGTGACTCGGCTCGGCGCCGATCTGGCCGCCCGGACGGCCGAAGCTGTCCGAGCCGTCGCCCTGTGCCACAATGTGACGCCAGTCTACGACGAGGCCGGAGCCGACAGCGGCGGAGCGCCGGCCTACCAGGCCAGCAGTCCTGACGAGGTGGCTCTGGTCAGTTGGACAGCCGAAGTCGGCCTGGCTCTGGTGCACCGTGACCAGACTAGCATGCGGCTGAGGACGCCGGCTGGCGCTGAGCTGGCCTACACTGTGCTGCACCTGTTCCCGTTCAGCTCCGAGACTAAACGGATGGGCATTGTTGTTCGAGACGAGGCTACTGGCGATATCGCGTTCTACGCCAAAGGCGCTGACACCGTCATTGGTGCCCTGGTGCAGCCGGTGGACTGGCTGGAGGAGGAGGTCGGCAACCTGGCCAGGGAGGGCCTGCGCACCCTGCTAGTTGCTAAGCGCCGGCTTAAACGGGATTTCTACGAGGATTGGAGTAGACGGTTAGTGAGAGAAACTGCATTTACTGTGTTCTGTCTGCTTTTGGTTTAGGGTCATCATCTTCCAGTTGATTCTGATCTGAAATGAGTTCAGGAAATATGGTTGGAGCTAGCAAGATGACGCATGATGATTAGTGAGTCATAATGACCCAGGGGTTAGCGAAATGGGCGGCAACGCCTCCTCGCTGTTTCCGGACGCACGGAGCCCCCTGCAGCTAAGTCTAAGAGTCATAATGACGTTATTAATCATAAAGACGACTGGGGATTTCAAGACTTTTATTAATTGCTTATATTATTTCTGTGCGCCTCTGTCTGTCTGTGTGTGTGTGTGTGTGTGTGTGTGTGTATCTGTCTGTCTGTCTGTCTGTCTGTCTGTCTGTCTGTCTGTCTGTCTGTCTGTCTCTGTCTGTCTGTCTGTCTGTCTGTCTGTCTGTCTGTCTCTCTGTCTGTCTGCCGGTCTATCTTTGCGCCTCTCTGTCTTTCTGTCTGTCTGTCTGTCTGTCTGTCTGACTGTCTGTCTGCCTGTCTGTCTGTCTGTCTGTCTGTTAGCTGTCTGTCTGTCTGCCTGTCTGTCTGTCTGTCTGTCTGTCTGTCTCTCTGTCTGTCTGCCGGTCTATCTTTGCGCCTCTCTGTCTTTCTGTCTGTCTGTCTGTCTGTCTGTCTGACTGTCTGTCTGCCTGTCTGTCTGTCTGTTAGCTGTCTGTCTGTCTGCCTGTCTTTGTCTGTCTTTCTGTCTGTCTTCATAGCTCTTAGGCGTTTTAAAGTCTATGACCATCAGCCTAAATTCCAAAACACATTCCAGATACGAGCAGGCCCGTCTAGCCGTTGAGAATCGCTCCGAACGGATGCAGCAGCTTCAGCAGCAGCTCGACAGCGGCTTGGAGCTTCTCTGCGTCACCGGCGTTGAAGACCGTCTGCAATCCGGCGTCCGGCCCACCCTGGAGACTCTGCGGAATGCCGGCGTGCGCGTCTGGATGCTCACCGGCGACAAGATGGAGACAGCCTGCTGCATCGCCAAGTCCTCCCGGCTGGTTGACCGGTCCGGCGGCCTCTTTGCCTTCCAACCGGCTTCTCTGCGCAGCGCCGACTTGGACAAGGAGCTGCGCAACATGGCCAGGAGGGTTGAGGCCGGCCACAGCGTGGTCATTAGCGGCGAGTGCCTGCAGGTAAGTCCAAGAGCTAATGATCTTGATTGCTTATCTGATGACTCTGATTCACTAGCTAGTGATCCATGTAGTAGCTGATAATTCTGATTTCAAAGATAATAATGCCGATCTCCTAACTGGTAATCTCGATCCCGAAGCTGATTATCCCCATCCCCTAGCTGATAATCTGCATCCCCTAGCTGATAATCCGCATCCCCTAGCTGATAATCCGCATCCCCTAGCTGATAATCCGCATCCCCTAGCTGATAATCCGCATCCCCTAGCTGATAATCCCCATCCACTTGCTGATAATCCCCATTCCCTTGCTGATAATCCCCATCCACTTGCTGATAATCCCCATCCCCTTGCTGATAATCCCCATCCCCTTGCTGATAATCCCCATCCACTTGCTGATAATCCCCATTCCCTTGCTGATAATCCCCATCCCCTTGCTGATAATCCCCATCCCCTTGCTGATAATCCCCATCCCCTTGCTGATAATCCCATCCACTTGCTGATAATCCCCATCCCCTTGCTGATAATCCCCATCCACTTGCTGATAATCCCCATCCCCTTGCTGATAATCCCCATCCACTTGCTGATAATCCCCATCCCCTTGCTGATAATCCCCATCCCCGAGCTGATAATCCCGATCCCTTAGCTGATAATCCCCATCCCCTAGCTGATAATCCCGACCCCTTAGCTGATAATCCCCATGCCTTGCTGATAATCCCCATCCCCTTGCTGATAATCCCCATCTACTTGCTGATAATCGATAATCCCCATCCCCTAGCTGATAATCTCCATCCCTAGCTGATAATCCCAAGCCCCTAACTGATAATCAGATCCCCTAACTTATAGCCCCTATTGTCTTGATTATAACTGATTCCCTATTCCTTAGCCTATATTCACAATTCTTTCACTACAATTCCAGTTTCTATATGTACATAATGATTTTTAATTATTTTTCGGACAAATTCAGTACACTACAATGTCACTACTTCATCATTAATACTCAGTAGCCAGTTTAGAATGGAACAACTAACAGTACGGATATTATTTGCCTCAGGCCGCAGTGGAACAGGACGAGCGCCGTTTTGTTCAGCTCGCCTGCCAAGCCCCGGCCGTTGTCGTCTGCCGCTGTTCGCCAACACAGAAAGCTGAAGTGGTTCGCCTATTGAAGGATCACACCGGTAAACGGTGCGCCGCGGTTGGCGACGGCGGCAACGATGTCGCCATGATTCAGGAGGCCGACTGCGGTATGGGCATCGCCGGCAAGGAGGGCCTGCAGGCTTCTCTGGCTGCCGATTTCAGCATCGCCAGATTTCAGCACGTGACGCGGTTGATGCTGGTTAGTCAGGATACTGTGGGTCGAGTGTATAGATGTCCGACTATTGTGTGTATAGATGCCCGGCTATTGTGTGTATAGATGTCAAGCGATTAGGTGTATAGATATCCGGCTATTGGGTGTATAGCTGTCAGACGATTGAGTGTATAGATGTCCGGCTATTGGGTGTATGGATGTCCGGCTATCGGGTGTATAGATGTCTAATAGGCGTATAGATGTCAGGCTATTGGATGTATAGATGTCCGGCTATTGGGTGTATAGATGTCAGGCTATTGGGTGTATGGATGTCAGGCTATTGGGTGTATAGATGGCAGGCTATTGGGCGTATAGATGTCAGGCTATGGGTGTATGGATGTCAGGCTATTGGGTGTATAGATGTCCGACTATTTGATGTATAGATGTCAGGCTATTGGGTGTATAGATTTCCGATTATTAGGTGTATGGATGTCAGGCTATTGGGTGTATAGATGGCAGGCTATTGGGCGTATAGATGTCAGGCTATGGGTGTATGGATGTCAGGCTATTGGGTGTATAGATGTCCGACTATTTGATGTATAGATGTCAGGCTATTGGGTGTATAGATTTCCGATTATTAGGTGTATGGATGTCAGGCTATTGGGTGTATAGATGGCAGGCTATTGGGCGTATAGATGTCAGGCTATGGGTGTATGGATGTCAGGCTATTGGGTGTATAGATGTCCGGCTATTGGGTGTATAGATGTCAGGCTATTGGGTGTATGGATGTCAGGCTATTGGGTGTATAGATGTCAGGCTATCGGGTGTATAGATGTCAAGCTATTGGGTGTATAGATGTCAGGCTATTGGGTGTATAGATGTCCGACTATTTGATGTATAGATGTCAGGCTATTGGGTGTATAGATTTCCGATTATTAGGTGTATGGATGTCAGGCTATTGGGTGTATAGATGTCAGGCTATTGGGTGTATAGATGTCAAGCTATTGGGTGTATGGATGTCAGGCTATTGGGTGTATAGATGTCAAGCTATTGGGTGTATGGATGTCAGGCTATTGGGTGTATAGATGTCCGACTATTTGATGTATAGATGTCAGGCTATTGGGTGTATAGATTTCCGATTATTAGGTGTATGGATGTCAGGCTATTGGGTGTATAGATGTCAGGCTATTGGGTGTATAGATGTCAGGCTATTGGGTGTATAGATGTCCGATTATTAGGTGTATGGATGTAAGGCTATTGGGCGTATAGATGTCCGACTATTTGGTGTATAGATGTCAGGCTATTGGGTGTATGGATGTCAGGCTATTGGGTGTATAGATGTCCGACTATTTGATGTATAGATGTCAGGCTATTGGGTGTATAGATGTCAGGCTATCGGGTGTATAGATGTCCGGCTATTGGGTGTATAGATGGCAAGCTATTGGGTGTATGGATGTCCGGCTTTTGGGTGTATAGATGTCAGGCTATTGGGTGTATAGATGTCCGACTATTTGATGTATAGATGTCGGGCTATTGGGTGTATAGATGTCGGGTGTAGACATCCAATCCAAATAGAGGTGATTGCGCATCCCTCAATCGCGCAGGTTCACGGTCGCCGCTGCTACAAGAACACATCGGTGCTGGCCCAGTTCATCGTGCACCGCGGCCTGATCATCTCTACAATGCAGGCAGCCTTTTCGGCCGTGTTTTTCTACGTAGCCATCAGCCTGTTTCCTGGCATTCTCATGATCGGCTACGCCACCATATTTACCATGTTTCCCGTGTTCTCTCTGGTGCTGGACAAAGACGTGGCCAGCGCCACAGCGGAGAAATTTCCCGAGTTATACAGAGATCTGTTAAAAGGCCGGGAATTGTCAGCTAAACTGCTGTGCATCTGGGTGGCCATCTCTATCTATCAGGGCGGCGTTATCATGTACGGATCTATCTGGCTGTTTCAAGGCTCATTTCTGCACATTGTCAGCATTGGCTTCACGGCTCTGGTGTTCACCGAGCTGATTATGGTGGCTCTGACTGTGCGCACCTGGTGTTGGCAGATTATTGTTGCCGAGTTGGTTAGCTTGTGCTCATACTTGGCTGCCGTGTTTATTCTCACACAGTACTTTGGTGAGTCCTGTTTGCTTCATCAGGTATGGAAGCTGATCCAGAAAGGTACGGAATCTAGAGGTGTATGGAAGCTGATCTAGAAAGGTATGGAAGCTGATCTAGAGGGGTATGGAAGCTGATCTAGAAGGGTATGGAAGCTGATCTAGAGCGTTATGGAAGCTGATCTAGAGCGGTATGGAAGCTGATCTAGATAAGTATGGAAGCTGATCTGATCTAGATGGGTATGGAAGCTGATCTAGATAAGTATGGAAGCTGATCTAGATAAGTATGGAAGCTGATCTAGAAGGATATGGAAGCTGATCTAGATGGGTATGGAAGCTAATCTAGAAGGGTGTGGAAGCTGATCTAGAGGGGCATGGAAGCTGATCTAGAAGGGTGTGGAAGCTGATTTAGAAGGGTGTGGAAGCTGATCTAGAAGGGTGTGGAAGCTGATCTAGAAGGGTGTGGAAGCTGATCTAGAATGGTATGGAAGCTGATCTAGAATGGTATGGAAGCTGATCTAGAAGGGTGTGGAAGCTGATCTAGAAGGGTGTGGAAGCTGATCTAGAATGGTATGGAAGCTGATCTAGAATAGTTTGAAATCTTGAGTAATATTTTTACCAGAAAAATTTCGAAGCCTGTATAAAATGCGGCCACTCATGGATTATAAAACTGTTTTTAGATCGAGCCTTCATCCTGACGCTGAACTTCCTATGGAAAGTGTCGGCCATCACAGCAGTCAGCTCCATTCCCATTGTGGCGCTGAAACTCATTCGCTATTTGATGAGTCCGCCAATCGCCAGGAAACTACAGGCGTAATTATTTTGTTAACTATTTTAGCTTTTGCTTTTAGAACTATATTGTGTGGTTGCTATTTTATAGTATCACTATATGTTCGACAGGTTAAAACTAACACATCTAATTCTATTTACATAGTAAGTCATTAAACTTCTCTGCACCCGAATAGAGCTGATTATGCTGAGCTGCGGTAGAAAACACAGGGAGGGGGGTTGCGGCCCCCCACTGTGCCAGCTGAGCTGCGGTAAAAACACTGGGAGGGGGGTTGCGGCCCCCCACTGTGCCAGCTGAGCTGCGGTAAAAACACTGGAAGAGGGGTTGCGGCCCCCACTGTGCCAGCTGAGCTGCGGTAAAAACACTGGAAGAGGGGTTGCGGCCCCCCACTGTGCCAGCTGAGCTGCGGTAAAAACACTGGAAGAGGGGTTGCGCCCCCACTGTGCCAGCTGAGCTGCGGTAAAAACACTGGAAGAGGGGTTGCGGCCCCCCACTGTGCCAGCTGAGCTGCGGTAAAAACACTGGAAGAGGGGTTGCGGCCCCCCACTGTGCCAGCTGAGCTGCGGTAAAAACACTGGAAGAGGGGTTGCGGCCCCCCACTGTGCCAGCTGAGCTGCGGTAAAAACACTGGAAGAGGGGTTGCGGCCCCCCACTGTGCCAGCTGAGCTGCGGTAAAAACACTGGAAGAGGGGTTGCGGCCCCCCACTGTGCCAGCTGAGCTGCGGTAGAAAACACAGGGAGGGGGGTTGCGGCCCCCCACTGTGCCAGCTGAGCTGCGGTAGAAAACACAGGGAGGGGGGTTGCGCCCCCCACTGTGCCAGCTGAGCTGCGGTAGAAAACACAGGGAGGGGGGTTGCGCCCCCCACTGTGCCAGCTGAGCTGCGGTAGAAAACACAGGGAGGGGGGTTGCGGCCCCCCACTGTGCCAGCAATGCACACAAGGAAAAATTCTGTTCGGGTGCAGCAGCAGAGAAGAGTACACATCTTTTATCAGCATATTTATCTAACATATTGTTTTGTAGTGATTCTAACTTAAATCCACTCTAATCATAACCTATATTTATAAGCCAAATTAACACGCCTAACATTGCAGCTCGGTTGGAACAACAGCCGTCTCGTCAATATTTACAGTGTGATATGAATAACTAACCTGTCCGCACCTGGGAACAGCCTTGAATAACGGATCTATCATTTATAACAACGCTTAATCCCAGTAACCTAACAGAGCTTTTCTAACTGGGGATTTGACTCAAAATTGTTGCGTCTTTCGTCAGTTTAAACGGAAGCTGTTTTGCCTGCGGTCACCCATTTTGTTTTCATGTTTTTGTTTTAACCTGGTTTTTTGCGTTTCAACGAAAACTGACCAATTAAATTTTCAAGAATAGAAACTTATCAAAATCATTCCATTAAAATTGATGTCTATTTTCATTTTTTTATTTACACTATGGACAAAAACTAAGTTTGGAGTTCCATCTCGTTTTATTTTTCATGCATATTTGTTTGCCTCTTTACCCCGTCTCTCTTACCTACTGGCTATTAACTGTCTATTGTTATTCAGCTGTGTCTGTATATTCAATTAGTATTGCTTGTTACCTTTGACGTGTTAAACAGTTGGAAATATATACTACATCAGTTTTTTGAGGTAGACTTTTTGTTGAGCAGATGGTCTGTTTGTTGTGCTTTGCTTAGTTGGTAGCACTTGTAAATCTGCTAAACTGCCCTTTCATTCCTCATAAATCTTCGTGGGAAAGTCGCTCTCGACATCCTGAGAATCGCTTCATCGTCCTGAGATTCGCTCCATCACCACCCTGATATTCGCCCCATCTGCGTCCCGAGATTCGCCCTATCAGAATCGTGAGATCCGCCCTATCACCACCCTGAGATTCGCCCTATCACAATCGTGAGATTCACCCCACCACCACCCTGAGATTCGCTCCATCACCGCCCTGAGATTCGCCCCATCATCATCGTGAGATTCGCTCCATTATCACCCTGAGATTCGCCCCATCATCATCGTGAGATTCACTCCATCACCACCCTGAGATTTGCTCAATCACCGCCCTGAGATTCACTCCATTATCACCCTGAGATTCGCCCCATCATCATCGTGAGATTCACTCCATCACCACCCTGAGATTCGCTCCATCACCGCCCTGAGATTCGCTCCATCACCACCCTGAGATTCGCTCTATCACCGCCCTGAGATTCGCCCCATCATCATCGTGAGATTCGCTCCATTATCACCCTGAGATTCGCCCCATCATCATCGTGAGATTCACTCCATTATCACCCTGAGCTTCGCCCCATCATAATCGTGAGATTCGCTCCATTATCACCCTGAGCTTCGCCCCATCATCATCGTGAGATTCGCTCCATTATCACACTGAGCTTCGCCCCATCATCATCGTAAGATTCGCTCCATTATCACCCTGAGCTTCGCCCCATCATCATCGTGAGATTCGCTCCATTATCACCCTGAGCTTCGCCCCATCATCATCGTGAGATTCGCTCCATTATCACCCTGAGATTCGCCCCATCATCATCGTGAGATTCGCTCCATTATCACCCTGAGCTTCGCCCCATCATCATCGTGAGATTCGCTCCATTATCACCCTGAGATTCGCCCCATCATCATCGTGAGATTCGCTCCATTATCACCCTGACCTTCGCCCCATCATCATCGTAAGATTCGCTCCATTATCACCCTGAGATTCGCCCCATCATCATCGTGAGATTCGCTCCATTATCACCCTGAGATTCACTCCATCACCACCCTGAGATTTGCTCCATCACCGCCATGAGATTCGCTCCATTATCACCCTGAGATTCGCCCATCATCATCGTGAGATTCACTCCATCACCACCCTGAGATTTGCTCCATCACCGTCCTGAGATTCGCTCCATCACCACCCTGAGATTCGCTCCATCACCGCCCTGAGATTCGCCCCATCATCATCGTGATATTCGCTCCATTATCACCCTGAGATTCGCCCCATCATCATCGTGAGATTCGCTCCATTATCACCCTGAGCTTCGCCCCATCATCATCGTGAGATTCGCTCCATTATCACCCTGAGCTTCGCCCCATCATCATCGTGAGATTCGCTCCATTATCACCCTGAGATTCGCCCCATCATCATCGTGAGATTCGCTCCATTATCACCCTGAGCTTCGCCCCATCATCATCGTGAGATTCGCTCCATTATCACCCTGAGCTTCGCCCCATCATCATCGTGAGATTCGCTCCATTATCACCCTGAGCTTCGCCCCATCATCATCGTGAGATTCGCTCCATTATCACCCTGAGCTTCGCCCCATCATCATCGTGAGATTCGCTCCATTATCACCCTGAGATTCGCCCCATCACCACCCTGAGAATCGCACAAGGCACTTTATCTCTATAAATCTGGCTCAAAAACTGTCTGATGGCTAACCCAGTTGATTCTCCTTATCGCTCAACTGCATGCTCCATCGCTCAGAATGGGTCGCCGCCCCGCCCGCTGCTACCGCTACTGCAAGAACAAGCCGTACCCCAAGTCGCGCTTCTGCCGCGGCGTCCCCGATCCCAAGATTCGAATCTACGATCTGGGCAAGAAGAAGGCCCGAGTGGACGACTTCCCGCAGTGCGTCCACATGATCTCGGACGAGTATGAGCAGCTGTCCGCAGAGGCTCTGGAAGCTGCCCGCATCGCCGCCAACAAGTACCTGGTGAAGAGCTGCGGCAAGGACTCCTTCCACCTGCGAGTCCGGCTGCACCCGTTCCACGTGACCCGCATCAACAAGATGTTGTCCTGCGCCGGCGCCGATCGACTGCAGACTGGCATGCGCGGCGCCTTTGGCAAGCCGAACGGCCTGGTGGCCCGCGTCAACATCGGCCAGGTTTGTCAGCTGTACTACAGCCCTGGGAATTCCCCTGTAACTGCACTACAGCCCTGGGAATTCCCCTGTAACTGCACTACAGCCTCTGGGAATTCCCCTGTAACTGCACTACAGCCCTGGGAATTACCCTGTAACTGCACTACAGCCCTGGGAATTCCCCTGTAACTGCACTACAGCCTCTGGGAGTTCCCCTGTAACTGCACTACAGCCTCTGAGAATTCCCCTGTAACTGCACTACAGCCTCTGGGAATTCCCCTGTAACTGCACTACAGCCTCTGGGAATTCCCCTGTAACTGCACTACAGCCCTGGGAATTCCCCTGTAACTGCACTACAGCCTCTGGGAATTCCCCTGTAACTGCACTACAGCCCCTGCGAATCCCTCGTGGCTGGGAATCCCCTCATAACTGCCTTGGGAATCCCCTCATAACTGCCTTGGGAATCCCCTCATAACTGCCTTGGGAATCCCCTCATAACTGCCTTGGGAATCTCCTCATAACTGCCTTGGGAATCCCCGCTTATAAGCCGGTAGTCTGATGATAACTGGCTTTGCCAATCCTTGTCATAACTGACAACTAGCGAATGGAATTGCCCGCCCCAGGTGATCATGTCGGTGCGCGGCAAGGAAAACAACGTGAACTCCATGGTGGAGGCTTTCCGCCGATCCAAGATGAAGTTCCCCGGCAGGCAGAAGATCGCCGTCAGCCGTCGCTGGGGCTTCACGAAGTGGGACAGAGCCGACTACGAGCGGATGCGCGCCGAGGGCCGCCTGCAGCCTGACGGCGTCGGCTGCAAGTACCTGCCGGAGCACGGGCCGCTGGACAACTGGAAGCAGGTGCAGGCCGCTATGCGCATGGCCAGCTAGGCCTGCATCCAATAACTGTCTGAGATAACAGGACAACTGTCGGAGCCGTTGTGCAAAAGTGCGCTATGAACTTTTGAAAAGAAATATACCAAGTCTTTATGATAAGTCGTTTTTGGCGTGTCTTTAGTTTTGCGCTATTGACTGATGGAGAGAAAATCTGGTGACGGCGGTTTAGAAGCCTCTTGTACATTTTTTTACTTCTATAAGCCTTATAAAGCCTGTGGATCTGGGAGAGGGCGGCAGGGGGCCAACAGCCGAGAGGCTGGCCCAGCAACTGGGGATCTGGAAGGCTGGCCCAGCGACTGAGATCTGGGAGGCTGGCCCAGCAACTGGGGATCTGGAAGGCTAGCCCAGCAACTGGGGATCTGGAAGGCTGGCCCAGCGACAGATCTGGGAGGCTGGCCCAGCAACTGGGGATCTGAGAGGCTGGCCCAGAAACTGAGGATTTTGGAGGCTGGCCCGCAACTGGGATGCTGGCCCAGCAACTGAGAATCTGAGAGGCTGGCCCAGCAACTGGGGATCTGAAAGGCTGGCCCAGCAACTGGGGATCTGGAAGGCTGGCCCAGCAACTGGGGATCTGGAAGGCTGGCCCAGCAACTGGGGATCTGGGAGGCTGGCCCAGCAACTGAGGATCTGAGAGGCTGGCCCAGCAACTGGGGATCTGGAAGGCTGGCCCAGCAACTGGGGATCTGGGAGGCTGGCCCAGCAACTGGGATCTGTGAGGGATCAACTGAGGATTGAGCAACTGCAGTTCCAGGTCCGGATCAGTTTGTTTCGGATTACCTGCCTGAAAGGCGCGAGCGTACGCTTAGTGTTCAGCATAGTTGAGCATAAGCTACTTTTTTTTGAGCAGCACTGGATAGTTCTTACCAATTCAATAAGCTGAGTACTCTGTAATTTGATGCATTCTACTTGGGATGAACATAGTACTGGAAATCTTCTATCCCTGTGCTGATACGTAGACTGCTCATTGGTCATGTTTTGAACTCAGTGGGCTTGCAGCAGTATTTCTATGTTCTATTTATCATTTGGTTGCCAAGGCGCCACCTCACAGGGGAGGCTTAGCTAAAAATATTTGAAATCGCTCTGCTTCAAGGCAGCTATGAAACGGCATCTAATTTTTTGCTGACAATTCAAGCAAGCCATGAAGCGCATCGCCGCACTGCTATTGTGGATTTTCTGTTTCATTTGTCTGCATCTGGCGCTGGTCCTGAGCTGCGATAACTGTAAGACAATTCGCTGGTATTTCTCTACAACTGCAGTCGATTATCATGCCTACGGTATAGCTTAGCCACCAGGATTTTTCAATCCATACCGGAGGGGTGTGTCCCAAAGGTGAAACAATTTGGGCTATGATCTGTAAGGAGGGTTAGCCATGTACTTTTGCTAGCTGGCTGGGCAAACGACGTCCCCCCATCTACTAGCCCTGCATGGCGTCCTGATAACCAGTTAATAATCTGTTGATAAACTCTTAGGGCTGCATGCATTGTAGTCTAGTAGTTAGAGTGTCGGACTTACGACTGAAAGGTCGGGGGTTCGATTCTCGACCCACTCGGAACAATTTGTGTCTTTGAGCAAGACACTTAACTCCGCATTGCTTCAGTTCACTCAGCTGTAAAATGGGTGCCAGCATTAGCTGGGGTAATTAAAAATATATGGCGACCCACCAGCGGCTGAGCTGTGGGTTGCACATCTGGACATTGGGGCGGGGTGAATCAATTTTCTATATAACGCTCAACGAATTTATTATCCTGCAATATTCAGAACAGTCTGCAAGCAACTGGGATCTGAGAGGCTGGCCCAGCAATTGGGATCTGAGAGGCTGGTCCTCAGCCTCTCAGATTGCAGTCTCAGAGAGAGTCAGCCTCTCAGATCCCCAGAACAATTCAGATTGCAGTCTCAGCCCAGTCAAACCGATCCCTGCATGGCAACTCCGCAGGGCGCTACCGGTTCCGACCTGTCCAGAACTCGTCTCTGCTGGCGCCGCCGCAGACCGCCAGCTCGGAGCTCCGCCAGCTGCGGTTCAGCACGGCGCCCGGATTCGGCAGCACCGAGTGCGCCGCCGCCTGCGGCCGGATGTTCCACTGCCGGGCCTTCGCCTTCTGTCCGAAGGACGACTGCGTTCTGTACTGGAACTGGGGACCGCCGTTCCCGCCCTCCGGCTGCCAGCTGCCCGTGATGAGGAAGCTGGGTAAGGAGTCTGGGATGAGGCAGCTGGGTACTGGGAGGCTTGGAAGCAAAGGAATGAAGAAGCTGTGTGCTGCGAGCCGGGAGGAACCGCAGTGCCAGGCCCTGATTGAAGTGCAGAGGCATTGGGAGACTCTTTGAGTGTCAAGTTTAGTCCATGGGGATGGCAGAGCCGGCCTATGGGTTATCATTCAAGCTGTGCGTTAGCCTGCAGCACTAGCTGCTAGTATATAAATAGCTATAAAAGCTGTATTGATCGCTGCTGGAAATTTTGTCCCCCCACATCTATGCCATGCGAGACCAATGAACCCCTATTAGATATGGACGCGATATGCAGGTGGATCCGCATACTGGAAGCTACAGAGTGCTACCCTCAACTTTCCCCAAACCCAAACACACAAGAAGTGGGGGGAATACTTGGAGACGAGATTTAATATCCAATTATTTCATGGGGAAGTCTGTTGTTGTAGCTCAGTGACTCCATTCTTGAGCTTATAAATATTGAACAAATTCAATATTTTCCCACGGCTTATAATTTTATCGGCTTTCTGATTTAATAGGGATATTTATTATTTCAAATCCATACTACTATCGGCAGTAGTAAGAGTAGTTTTTTTGTTTTTAAGTGCTAAAATATTTTTGCTTACCTAGAAGAACGGCTTCCTAGAATTGGTTCTATTATTTTATCGATTTTATCTCTGAAGCTATTTCTCAAAGGTACACAAAATCCTCGAATTTCCATTGCGCAGTGGCCCGCTTCGAGTCATGCATCGAGCGCTGGGTTGGCGACCGCAGGTTCTGCCTGATGCAGCAGAGAATTTCTGGCAGCGTCAGCTTCGTTCGATCTTGGACCGAGTACGAGAACGGATTCGGTGATGCAGACAACTTCTGGATTGGTGAGACAGGAGAGATAGAAGAGAGATTGAAAGGGGGAGCCGAGGGAAATGGCAGTTTGAGAATTGTTTCAGCCAATCAGCTACGACATGATACAAGCGTAAAAGACAATAGGACAGGCTCCTTAGCTAGTATGCAGTCCCAGCCAATCAGCAATGAGATAGGGATAGAAAATTATAGAACGGGCTCGCATAGTTTACAGATGTCCCAGCCAATCAGCAATTAGATAGGGATAGAAGATTACAGGACTGCCTCTCATAGTGACTATGTTTCAGCCAATCAGCGATGAGATAGGAATAGAAGACTGCAATACGGGCCTGCATGGTGAGTGAATGATAGTGGGAGATTAGGATTCCAGCCTAGAGTAGTAATTTGTTGCCTAAGCCTTAATATTTAAATAAATGAGGCTTAAAAATAGACTGCCTCAACAATACAGGCCTGAAGACGTTTCGCTCTCTGACACCCGGTACCGTTCGATTCGAGTTCACCAAATTCAACGGGAGTCAGTATCACTGCGAATACGACGGCTTTACAATTGGCGACGAGACTTCGAAGTACACGATGGACTACTCCAGGTGAAAAATGGTTGCTTAATCTTTGAGCTAAACCCAAACCCACTAACTCATGCCGTCGGGCTGTCTGAAGTTGAGCCATGTCATATTGGTTATGCAATATGCAGTAACGCGTGAAGGAACTTCGAGAATGCAAGTTTCGTCCATCGTACTTCCCGCTAGTGGGGTGGATTTAGGTGTTGCTGAGCACGTACTATACCGCACTCTTCTATTCCTGAAGTTTCTTTGGTAGTTTTAGTATGTGGCACTGCTGGGTTCCCTTTGGTAGTTTAAGACTGTGATAAGCAGAACACTGAGGCTTGATAGTTGCAATCACAGATTCACGCCTAGCTAGATGGGCCACTCCAGCCGCCTGGCCGCAGTGTGAAAACCCCAGGGTTTAAGACCAGACTGTAGCCTCTGCTGCTTTCAAGCATTAGCAGCAGCAGCAGCAGCAGCAGCTGGTGTCTGTGGCCCTAACCCCGGGTGAAGACCAGACTGTAGCCTCTGCTGCTCTCAAGCATTAGCAGCAGCAGCAGCAGCAGCTGGTGTCTGTGGCCCTAACCCCGGGTGAAGACCAGACTGTAGCCTCTGCTGCTCTCAAGCATTAGCAGCAGCAGCAGCAGCAGCAGCAGCAGCAGCAGCTGGTGTCTGTGGCACTAACCCCGGGGAAGACCATGGACTGTAGCCTCTGCTGCTCTCAAGCATTAGCAGCAGCAGCAGCAGCAGCAGCTGGTGTCTGTGGCCCTAACCCCGGGGAAGACCAGACTGTAGCCTCTGCTGCTCTCAAGCATTAGCAGCAGCAGCAGCAGCAGCAGCAGCAGCAGCAGCTGGTGTCTGTGGCCCTAACCCCGGGGAAGACCAGACTGTAGCCTCTGCTGCTCTCAAGCATCAGCAGCAGCAGCAGCTGGTGTCTGTGGCCCTAACCCCGGGGAAGACCATGGACTGTAGCTTCTGCTGCTCTCATGCAAGAATAAGGAGCAGCAGCTGGCGTCTGTGGCCCTAACCCCGGGGTTTTCGGAGTCTCGGAGACAGCTGCTAAATGCTCTAATGTACATTAGCGAATGCTGGAGTGACACATCTAGGTAATACAGCATCTGTGATTGCAAGGGTATAATCCTATAGAGCAGCTTGCCTTCACCATCGTGTAAAGGAACAAACAGAAAACGTTAGCAATCGATAGCAATTAGCTAATCAACCTCTGCCTTGCAGGTACGCAAGTGAGAGGTCTAACATCACCATGGATTCGCTGCAAGAACGCAGTCGGGGCATGAAATTCTCCACTACCGACCAGGACAATGACCAGCACAGCGCAGACTGCTCTGACAGCTACGGAGGCGGCGGAGGCTGGTGGTTCGGAGCCTGCTTCAGGGCCAATCCTAATGGAGAGTACTCTAACACGGAGGTGTGGAAGCAGACAAAGTACCTGAACTGGTACTACATTGACGGAGAATTCGTATCGCTGCGGGAAACCCGCATAATGGTGCAGTTAGACGGCTGACTGAGTAGCAGTTGATGACCATCTGAAGCGGCACGGTAAAACTTGGAAAAAACTACTTGATTGACCCAAAATCTCCTCGAAACTTGCTGTTAATCGCTGGTACATTTGTCCGATTTTAGTCAGGTTGTCAACTACATATAATCGGTTGCCTCTGGTTGCCTACGCGAGTATAACTGAGGTGATAATTGAAATAAATGCATTCAAACAATCTTTTCGATTATAAATTCCACCTGTACCTGTAGAAATTTTAAGAGATTTAAAAAATCATATTCGATCATTTAAGTTAAAGCCGACGCTATCTGCACGCTATGAATAAACTTTTCTGTCTTAATAGTGTAAAACATCCGTAAAGATATTCTTCTAAGAGGAGCCTTAAGAATTAAGTACTCGTGTTCTTGTCAAAGGTATTTGGCATTTTATAAGCCTTTTAATGGTATCAGGTAGAACTTCAAGACAATTTCCAAGTTAAAATTAGGTTATTTAAAAAACGCTGATCGACTGACTGACAGATAAAGCATCAATTGTTGCATCTGCTGCTTCACTCTATCCTCATTCCTCGGAGTTGCCCACTAGAAGCCAGCTCAAGCCAGAAGCACAGCAACACTGCAGAGTGCCTAACTATTTGTTCAGCTTGAATTTGCTATGTAATTTCCGCCGTTTGTTTTCATGTTCAAGACAACCGACACAATTTTCCCCATCTCCACGGCTCTTAACAGAATTTCAATTGTTTATTGAATTTTATTGAAGCTGTTTATTATTCAATTATATTCATTTTATCAGCGTCACGGTTTTTGTGCAAGCGAAAACCGTTTTTTTCTAAAGAATTCCTAATGCAGTTTTCTCATCTTTTAACTACTCGTATTATAACTGTTTTATTGAATTTTCATCGATTTTTATAGTCTCTAGAGGGCTGTAGCCTAGTGATTAGAGCGTCGGACTTAGAACTTGAAGGTCGGGGGTTCGATTCCCAATCCCACTCGGAACAATTTGTGTCCTTAAGCAAGACACTTAACTCTGCATTGCTTCAGTTCACCCAGCTGTAAAATGGGTGCCAGCATTAGCTGGGGTAATAATTGAGGGTGTGTGGCGACCCCCCAGTCCTTGGACTGAACAGCCGTACGCAGCCTTCAGATGCACCGCGCAATAGCTGCGGCTGAGCTGTCGGTTGCTTGCTATTAGGGCGGGTGCAATCAATAATAATAATTATTATTAAAAACCGAGTCAAAATTAGCGGAACTTTAAATTTAGTGGTAAATTTGTGAAAAAAAAATGGCGGCATTCCGCTAAAACAAGCGAAAAAGTTATTGAATTTTAGCAGAAATGTGGCCAGCATTGTCGGATAGTAATAAATAAGTTTATCCGCTAACACCTAATTAATTAGCTTGTAGTTCTAGATCATTCGAAAACCATTTAATTGGTTTAATTGGTTAATCAAGACCCAATGAGCTGGAAGGGAGGCAACCAAGACCCAATGGGCTGGGAGAGAGAGAGGCAACCAAGAGCCAATAGGCTGGGAAAGAGAGAGAGAGGCAACCAAGACCCAATGGGCTGGGAGGGAGGCAACCAAGCCCCAATGGGCTGGGAGAGAGGCAACCAAGACCCAATAGGCTGGGAGAGAGAGAGAGAGGCAACCAAGACCCAATGGGCTAGGAGGGAGGCAACCAATACCCAATGGGCTGGGAGGGAGACAACCAAGACCCAATGAGCTGGGAGGGAGGCAACCAAGACCCAATGAGCTGGGAGGGAGGCAACCAAGACCCAATGAGCTGGGAGGCAACCAAGACCCAATGAGCTGGGAGGCAACCAAGACCCAATGAGCTGGGAGGCAACCAAGCCCCAATGAGCTGGGAGGCAACCAAGACCCAATGAGCTGGGAGGGAGGCAACCAAGACACAATGAGCTGGGAGGCAACCAAGACCCAATGAGCTGGGAGGCAACCAAGCCCCAATGAGCTGGGAGGCAACCAAGCCCCAATGAGCTGGGAGGCAACCAAGCCCCAATGAGCTGGGAGGGAGGCAACCAAGACACAATGAGCTGGGAGGCAACCAAGCCTCAATGAGCTGGGAGGCAACCAAGACCCAATGAGCTGGGAGGCAACCAAGCCCCAATGAGCTGGGAGGGAGGCAACCAAGACCCAATGAGCTGGGAGGCAACCAAGACCTAATGAGCTGGGAGGGAGGCAACCAAGACCCAATGAGCTGGGAGGCAACCAAGACCCAATGAGCTGGGAGGGACGCAACAAAGTCTCGAAAGTCAAATGAAAATAATGTACCAATATCATGAGTTTACGTAATCTCTGTCAAAATTACAAATACTCGTACACTTACGTATTTTTATTACTAAAATTGTTTCATTCAGCTCATTTACAATCGAAAACTTTTTATCACTGACAACACAGCAGACACGCAATGATCTCGCGTTCAGTTTTGCTTTATATTTCGGCTTAAAAATTTACAGGTGACAATACTACAAACTTCAATGACAGCAGGTAAGAAAATGCTTGAGATAACAAAACCTCGATAAAGGCAGTGATTAATAAAAGTAAAAGTACATCGCTTATCTCTTAGACCTTTTCTTGCCTTTAGTCTTCTTCTTGGATTTTCTTTGAAACTTTCGCTTGTTTGGCTTCATCTTCAATTCGTCTTTCAACTTCTTGTTGAAGCTCTTCTTTGATCTGCGGACCGGAGACGCGAGAGCAATGATCAGTTTCTCGCACTGCCTACTGGAAAGTAGTATGTTAAGGAAAATTTAAAATAGTATGCATTGACAAGCTCACATTGCTGGTAGTGGCTGAGAAGGACCTGACTGTTGTGCCGGCTAAAATAGAAAACAAAATATATACTGGCAATAATTAAATGACTTTTCATGCCACTTACCAGATGTGTATACTAACCGTATTATAAACTTCTTTTTAAGTTTCACATGAGAATTCTCCAGTGAGTTGGAGGGCGATTCTTTAGGGGTTGGAGGGCGATTCTTTAAAAATGGGAGGGCGATTTTTTAGTGGGTTGGAGGGCGATTCTTTAAAAATGAGAGGGCGATTTTTTAGTGGGTTGGAGGGCGATTCTTTAAAAATGAGAGGGCGATTTTTTAGTGGGTTGGAGGGCGATTTTTTAGTGGGTTGGAGGGCGATTCTTTAAAAATGGGAGGGCGATTCTTTAGGGGTTGGAGGGCGATTTTTTAGTGGGTTGGAGGGCGATTCTTTAAAAATGGGAGGGCGATTCTTTAAAAATGGGAGGGCGATTCTTTAAAAATGGAAGGGCGATTTTTTAATGGGCTGGAGGGCGATTCTTCAGTGTGTTGGAGGGCGATTTTTAAGTGAGTTGGAGGGCGATTCTTCAGTGGGTTGGAGGGCGATTCTTAAGGGGTTGGAGGGCGATTGTTAAGGGGTTGGAGGGCGATTCTTAAGGGGTTGGAGGGCGATTCTTAAGGGGTTGGAGGGCGATTCTTAAGTGGGTTGGAGGGTGATTCTTAAGGGGTTGGAGGGCGATTCTTAAGGGGTTGGAGGGCGATTCTTAAGTGGGTTGGAGGGTGATTCTTAAGGGGTTGGAGGGCGATTCTTAAGGGGTTGGAGGGCGATTCTTTAGTGGGTTGGAGGGCGATTCTTAAGGGGTTGGAGGGCAAATTCTCATTGGGTCTGATTTTCAAATTTAAAAAACGACTTATTAAAGAGTTAATTTGCTATAAAGAACAGCACAGCAAGCTCACAGTAGCGGTAGGCTGCAGGTCCAGCTCAGTAACCGTGACAGTGTGCTCAGGCAGCTCCTCAGTCACTGGCTGGCACTCAATCATCTGCATATCCGGTGCCAGAACTCCCGCCCGCTGCAGCACCAGCGCCTCGTGCCGCTCCTTCAGCAACCGTTTCTCCTCTTTTAACTCGTCCGCCGCCTTGCGCAGGGCCAGCTTGCGCCGTTCCACTTTGCGCTTGTGAAATCCGGTCAGGTATTCGGCTCGTTTAGCCTCGTCGAATAGAATGACGCGCTTGGCGGTTGGCTTTTTGTTTTTCTGCTTTGATGGAGGTCGCGTCATGACTTCAAGCATCAGTGCATTTTAGTGTCACTATGAGAACTTTTATGAGCATTGTCTATAATTAAACATAGATGTCAGATGAGATCAAAGATTTTAGGATTGGAATTACATTTTACAGCTATTATAATTGCCTCTGGTACACCCATTAAATCACACTACTTTTATCCTATTTTACCAATTCCAGACTGTCTCAGACTCAAAAAAGAAAACATTTTGGACTTTGTAAGATCTTGAAATTTAAGACATTAAGAATCTTGTTAGATCACTTTATTTGGTCTTCTTGGGTCCCCTTTTTGCTAAAAAATTAAGGCTAAAAAGCAAATTATGGCATTTGAATAATAAAGGTAAAGGACAAAGAAAATTTATAACTAGGAGAATATCTATGTCCTTATATAAAATAAGCTTAGCAAAATTTTTAAAAGGCTAAAGATCAGAAAAAGCTGAATCTTTTCTTATTAACTTTCTTCATCTTTTTTTCTACTTCACAAATAATTCTGCATGATTCTATAAGTGCATGCCAGGTATGCACATACACTATTTTCTTAGGAGTGATGCATGCCAACTGTGCATGTCTACTTTTGGCATACATGGCCAATGCACACCCAAATTTTGGGCATATACTATATGATTCAGAGTGTGGCTTGTGGTCACCTTGTTTTATCACCAAAGTAAAAGCTTAAATGAAACTGAAAGCTAAGCTAGGCCTAGGGCTAGGTCTAGTCTAGGCCTGGGCTTTTCTTGCAATACTACAAGTATTAACTTTTATAGGCCTAAGCAGATAAATAATAGACCTAGGCTTAGCCTAATAGGCTAATACTAGGCCTAATTAATACTAATGGGCCTAAGACTAGGAAAATATTGTAGGCCTTTTAAGTTTTAAAATTTAATAGGCCTAGGCCTATACAATGAGATAGGCCCTATGTTGCTGTTAGGGGGGGGGGGGCCAGGCTACAAAAGTAGGCCTAGACCTAGGCCCTATCATTAAAAAATAAAAAAATTCTTATCTAAACATGAAATTAAAGATTAACAATAAAGGCCTATTCAATAATAAATAGATAGGCTTTACAAAAGAAAAATGGACATTATCAATTGGGTCACTAATCACTTTGGCGACAGGTCACTTCGGCAACAGTCACTTTGGCGGCGACAAGTCACTTCAGCGACAGTCACTTCGGTGACACATTTAGATTACTTTGGCAACAAACATATATTGCATAAGCAGTAAACCTGGTAACGCCTAAAATAAAAAAGAAAGCAATGAAAAACAAATGCAAGAATAACAAATTTATAGCACCAAGTTTTTTACGCATTATAATAGAAAGCATTGCAATTATTTTGTTCTAAAAAAATACTGGTATACTGAATACATTACACACTTGTACATGTACAATGTTTAGATGTTCTTGTTCATTTCAAGAACATTTTCATTTCTCCGTCTTTCTTCTCTCTTAATCTCTATCTGTTCCCTTTCTCTCTCTATATATCTCTCTCTTTCTCTCTCTTTCTTTCTCTCTCTCTCTCTTTCTCTTTCCCTCTAATCTCACACTCTGTCTCTCAGAGGATTATCATTTTTATTGATATTTAGCTAGTTTCTCACTGTCACACTGTCCCACATTCTGCAAATCTTAATATGGTTATCGGCACATCATCTTTGCTACGCGAGAAATGCTGTCTCTCCTTGCCCAGGCCAAAGGTCTTGGTGTGTGGCAGTCTTAGTCATGTCATGTGCCACTTAGCCTATGCTCAAAATAGAACACTTTTTGGATTGGATTTAGCATTCAATTTTCTATAAAGTGAATATAAACATAAATCAGACATAAATCAGTAAAATATATATAGGCCTAGTTGAACAAAATATGCTCCTTTGGTAATACTAAACTACCTAGGCCTATTATATTAGATAATTTAGATTTCAGAATCATCAGCTCAACAAAATCTTTTAACTGAATGCACAAAAAAGGTCGAAAAAAACTAAGACAAACGCCGCAAACCTAGACTAGAGCCCATTTATAGCCTAATAGGCCTAATCACAACGTGGGTGTGTTAATTTGATAGGCTTTGTTTCATTTACTTAGCCCAGTGATTTATAATTATTTAAGGCATAGTCAAGACACGACCAAATTCTTATTAGGTTATAATGCCACATAAGCCACGTGTTTTATTTTCTAATCAGCCGCTAAAGGCGCGATTGCTATTTCTTTTCTAAGCGTAAATAGCTTGATTGCAAAATTGCCACGGCCAGAAAGATCGCTTCACGCACGCGCGCGCTATAGGCTGCGTGGATGGGGGTAACGATATCTAAGAAAGTATACCCTAAAAGGAAGAAATAGAAAAATTACGTTTTCATATGTTTAACTCTTTCTTTTTGATATTCATAGAATTAGTTAAAGAAAGCAATTAAATTATTAGAAATCAATCAATTTATCTAAGTTCTAAGAAAGCAATGGTTTGATTTATTCTTTTGCATTAGTGGATTGAATTTAATTTGTATATTTTCTGAGAATAGAGAAAAATCCATAAATCAGAGACATAAATCACATCACGATCTCACTAGTGATTCACTGAGGTTGAAACTATATTTTTATAGTCGAGGTAGCCAGGTAGATTAGTTATTTTGTAGTGTGTCTATGTCTAGACTACTCCAATGCTGTATCTAGTAGCTCAGTAGCTGCTGAGTCAAGAAATTCCTTTTGAAGTTTTTCCAGTTTTTTAAAGTATGGGCCTGGCTTCCTGGCTAGCTATGTGCCTGCTTGCACTGTGAGTGGGAGTAGACTGTAGAGTATAGGCTCATAGAGCCATACACTATGACTTATTCTAAGGCTAGGCCTATATTATAGTAGGCCAATGTTATAGGCTCAGGCCTTTTAATATATCAAAATATAAGTTTAACTAATTTTTTTGTTTCAAGTAATAGTAGGCCTAAAATGTATGCACCATGCTCTATTTTAATTTATTAACTAATCTTAAACTTATAGTCTTTAAATTACACGATCACTAAGGCCTTTACTAATACTAATATATGTAGGCCTATTACCTATATAGTAGATAATTTTTTGAGACAGTTATTTTAAAGATATAAATCTATATAATATAGGCATACATATAATGATATATAGCTACCTAGTTACTGATATTTCATAATGTATATTTAGCTTTAATAAGGGAAAACACCTTACCTATAATTATTAATATAATTAAACAAGAATAACAAAATATGCCATTGGAGGATTAAGGTTATAAAATAACTATACTAGGTAATGTTTGAATAAGATCCCAATATTATTTGATCCCAAAGCTCCATCTCGATAATTATAATTAAAGGTTATAATATTGCCCAAAATGAAAAAGAATGAATCCCATCCTATTACTAAGAAAATGCAATATAGCTGAGCATTTAATATATTTAGATCTTAGCACCAACTGATATACTCATAATTCATACCATTACTTGTAAATTTTTCAACTGTAGGTAATGCAATTTGAATCACAAGGCCCCATGCCAGCTTAGGCTGGTGAAGAGAGAGTAAAGAGTTATATCTAGAGTTGAATTAACACTGTCACTTGTTAGCCACTGGTTTTAGCGTGGAAACTTCAACATGTTACTGAGTATGCTTGTTTCCATTGCCTAAATGTCCAGGTCCTAAGTATTTTAAGGGCAGATATTTGTCAATGATTTCAGACCAGCCATGCATGGCAGACCCCGAGTTCGCACAACAGAAGAGCAACGAGCCGCTAAGGCTAAAGAGCGTGCAGCCAAAGTGATTGAATATCGAGCAGCTATGGATGATGCAATGCGGCTGAGACAGTTGTGCCAAGATTCTCTGGCCGGCTTAGAAGCAGATGAAAGGCGCAAAAATCGGGAACAACTTCTGCGAGTGACACAGGCTCTACTTCAGGTATTCAATTTTCTTATCCAGCTGTATTGAAGTTAAATGTGAGCTAGTAGAAATTCACTTTGTCATCTTGTGATTCTCGCTACTGAGGTGAGATTTACCTATCCTAATCCTCACTCCCGATTGGGTGAGATTCTCATAGATAGATGTGTTTCTCACATATCACTTTTTCGTCGTTTTTCGAAGATCTCTCAACAACTAAGTGCGGTTGTCCTAACTCTCACTTAAAAGAGATGGGAGTTGCTCCATTCAGAGCGAGAATCTTGTTTTTTTGAAAGGGTGATTCTTGTAGATCTCACTCAACTAACTGTGAGATTCTTGTAGATCTTACTCAAGTTACTCAACTAACTGTGAGATTCTTGTAGATCTTACTCAAGTTACTCAACTAACTGTGAGATTCTTGTAGATCTTACTCAAGTTACTCAACTAACTGTGAGATTCTTGTAGATCTTACTCAAGTTACTCAACTAACTGTGAGATTCTTGTAGATTGCACTCAGGGGGCCGTAGCCCAGCGGTAGCGCAGCTGCTCTGGTGTGCCAGCGACCCAGGCTCGATTCCAAGTGCAGTCACATTAATTTGGGGCTGAATTGGAATCTCGGCTTGGCTCTGCTCGTGCAATTAACGGCCTTGAGGGCCAACCCCCCAAGGCGCAGTGAAGTGTACATGCCTAACGATAAAATAAAGTTAGGGCCGCTGTACAATCCTGTGTGAGTGTGTGCCTGCGTACGTATCCGCGCGCTTGTATGCCTGCTCAGGGGAGTCGGCGGAATGGGCAGTAATGCCTCTCGCCGGTTGTGTGACAATGTCGCTTAAAGTGCGCCAGGGTGCACACAACCCCCCTGCCTCTAATAAAAAAAAATGTAGATCGCACTCAAGTTACTCAACTATCTGTGAGATTATTGTAGATCTTACTCAACCAACTGTGATTTTCTTGTATATCTCACTCAATTAACTGTGAGATTCCTCTAACTCTATAAATCTCGCTTCAAAGAGATCAGATTATCCTAACTCTCGATCTCATTCCAAATTGATTTGCTGCTCCAAGATTTGCCGCCTACATGTAAACTCGTGCCTCCCTACGTATTTACTGTCAGGCCAACCCGGACATTGGCACCCTGTGGGCGGCCAGACGGGAGACACTGCAGCAGATAGAACAACAGCAACAACAGCAGCAGCAAGAACAACAGCAGCAGCAAGAACAACAGAAGCAGCAAGAACAACAGAAGCAGCAAGAACAACAGCAGCAGCAAGAACAACAGCAGCAGCAAGAACAACAGAAGCAGCAAGAACAACAGAAGCAGCAAGAACAACAGAAGCAGCAACAGCAGCAGCAATCAGACGAAGCAATTGTTGCCCAATTAAGCAACGAGCTGCAATTAACCGCCGCCTGTCTGATGCAGAATCCCAAATCCTACGGTGCCTGGCATCACCGAGCCTGGACGCTGGACCGTCTGGGAGTCAGCCGGGCCGACTTAGCAGGGGAGCTGCGACTCACTAGGCAGTTTCTGCAGCGAGACGAGCGCAATTTCCACTGCTGGGATCACAGGCGTCACGTGTGTCGCCTTGGCGGCGTGCCGGCTAGCGAAGAGCTGGCGTTCTCGGATAAACTGCTGACAGCCAATATGGGCAACTTCAGCGCCTGGCATTATCGATCCAGGCTGCTGCTGGCCCAGACTGATGGAGGACTGACTGCCCAGACCAGAAAGCAAGGAGGGGCCCGTTTAGACGCAGAAATTGAAGCAATTTGAAGAGTTCTATGTAGCACCTGACTCGCTGTTGACCCACTAATGACTAATCTAATAGTGGCTGCTGTTGACCCACCAATCTAATAGTGGCTGCTGTTGACCCACCAATCTAATAGTGGCTGCTGTTGACCCACCAATCTAATAGTGGCTGCTGTTGACCCACCAATCTAATAGTGGCTGCTGTTGACCCACCAATCTAATAGGGACTGCTGTTGACCCACCAATCTAATAGTGGCTGCTGTTGACCCACCAATCTAATAGGGGCTGCTGTTGACCGTATGTATCTGATGGGTAGGTCATGTTGACTTAGATGTATTTGACAAGGTCCTACTAGAACTGTTTCCACCCCTAGCAACTAAACCCGCTGATTCGCTATATCCGTGCACACCCGACAGGCGCGAGCTGGACACGGCTCTCTCGGCGATGTTCAGCGACCCGGCGGACACGGCGCCCTGGGCCTACTACCGCTGGCTGATGTCGCCGCCTAGCGAGCCCCAGCGGCTTCTGTGGCTGCGCTATTTATCGAGAAACGATAAATCCGACAATACAGACTGGGACAATGACGAAAATGTTTCCAGCTGCGTTCTGATGTGTCTCAGCCGGCCAGTTACTAAGGCCTGGCTAGCTAAGCTGCTCGACATTCGACTGTTACCAGCTGGCAATAATGGCGACGGTTGCAGACTTGAGGCCGAGGATCCGGTGCCTGTGGCCGCCGTGTCCGGCTGCGGCTCCGCCAATCCGGCTGCTCATCTCTGGCGCCTGCCGATCAAGGCCGCTGACGGCGTCGAAGTTATTCGCGTCTCAGTCGGCGCCGATTCGACGCTGATGAGTTCGACTGTGTCGACCGCGGCGCCTGGCAGACTTCGATTGCTGCCGTCGCCGACACAGCCGTCGGCAGTCGACGAAGCGCTTCGATCCGAGCAGCTCAATTTGATTCGTCAGCTCAACGAGTTGGCCGGCGACTCTCGACAGGGTCTGCTGACCGAGGCCGCCCTGCTGCCGACGCCGGCCGAGGCTTTGCCGCTGCTGGATCGGCTGGCGCAGCTGGACCCCACCCGCTCGGGGGCCTACGGTCACGCCCGCAGCCGCCTCGCTGTCCGAGCTCGCCTACAGGAGGCCAAGTCCGAGCCAGAGACGCTGAGTCTGGCCGGTCTGGGCCTCACAGCTCTGCCACTAATGCACGAGTTTGCTTTCGTGTCCGAGCTGGACCTGTCCGACAACCGCCTGACCCGTCTGCCCGGCCAGGTGGCCGGCCTGCAGCTCTTGCAAACTCTGGACGCCCGCCGGAATCGGCTGGCCGACGCAGACGCCTGCCGACCTCTGGCCGCGTGTCGGCGTCTTCGCGTTTTGCGCCTGACCGGCAATCCTCTGGCCGAGGAGGCCGCCGCATTGGCTGAACTGTCCGGCCAGCTGTCCGAACGTGTCCGGATTGAGTTGGATTAGGGTGCAACTGTGGCAATTGGCGCATGCTATAAGTCGCTATTGGGCGAAACAATTGTCACGTGACAGAATCTTTTCTAAAGGAGTGTCTCCCTTTCTTAGTTCCAAGTGTTTCTCGGCGAATTGCTCTCCCTAACTTTAGTCGTAGCCCTAGCCGTAACCATAGTCCTAGCCGGAACCTTAGCCGTAACCTTAGCCCTAGCCCTAGCCCTAGCCGTAACCATAGTCCTAGCCGGAACCTTAGCCGTAACCTTAGCCCTAGCCCTAGCCCTAGCCGTAACCATAGTCCTAGCCGGAACCTTAGCCGTAACCTTAGCCCTAGCCCTAGCTGGAACCCTAGCCGTAATCACAGGCCTAGCCGTAGCCCTAGCCGTAACCCTAGCCCTAGCCGTATCCATAGCATTATCCCTAGCCGTAACACTAGCCCTAGCCGTAACCATAGCCGTAGCCCTAGCCGTAACCCTAGCCCTAGCCGTATCCATAGCATTATCCCTAGTTGTTGTTGTTGTTAATTCCCGGCCGGGTTAATATCCGGGGGGCGGGTTTGCGCCCCTACCGCCTGGAGGAAGTGCAGTGCGCGCGGGCCGTCGTCGTGGAGGATGGCCAGCGTCGGGTTCTCGCCCAGAATTTGTCGTCTGGTCTCGGTCGTGGCGCGACATTCCAGGAGCAGGTGTTTGAGGTCCTCCGGGGCCTCCCCGCAGGCCGGGCAGGTGGCCTCCGGTTCCAGCCCGATGCGGTGCCGATACTGTCGGAGTATCGGGCAGTGGCCAGAGCGTAGTTGGGCTAGCAGGACTCTGTCCTTACGGTTCATGGAGGTTTGCTGTTTGGGTCGTCGGCCGTTGATGCAGGTGCGGTGGATGCTGCAGTGCTCGTTTGTCTCATACGATCGGATGAAGTCGTTGTGGGCCGTCGCCAGAATGGCAGAGCGTGCGCTGCGGTGATCCAGGGGTGCGTTGGTCTGATCAAGGGTGGCAGCAGCGCGGGCAGTGGCATCGGCGAGATCGTTGCGACGAAGGTCGCAGTGGCCCGGGATCCATTGCAGGGTCACGTGATGGCCAGGCGGGAGGCGTCCCAAGATGCGCAGTATGTCGCGGCAGCAAGGGGAGAGCCGCGGGCTTGGGCCGCCTTTGGATAGAAATTTATCCCTAGTCGTAGCCCTAGTCGTAGCCCTAGCCGCCATTATCCCTAGTCGTAGCCCTAGCCGTAGCCATAGCCCTAGCCCTAGCCGTAACCGTAGCCCTAGCCATAACCGTAGCCGTAACCCAATCCCTAACCTTGAGTAAACCCCAACTCTCAATCACATCACCAACTTTGTGCTAACTAGAGAAAGCCAAATTTGAGCTTCAATTATTTATCTCGTAAATTGAAATTATTGCGCTTATGAGCTACCAGTGTTCCTAGATGTGCCATCAGATGCACTGCAATACATGCAAACCAATTTGATCTGTTGGCTCTTCTAATTAACCTTTGCTTGTTTCCCTTGCTTTATTTTGCATAGCGAGTGGCAATAAATTATGAGCAAATTTGTTATACTGATAAATGTAGTAAATTAGACACATCAGTATGTGTCATTTCAAAGTCAATTTCTATCCAAAAAGTGGTCAATTTTAGTAATGGTTAAATTTATTTAAATTGTACGAGTCGTTTTGGTAGGAAAGAACAATACAACACTTGAAATATAGGTCAACCTCAGAAGTTGGATTAGAGGGGTTGAATAATTCTTTAATAATTAATTGAATTAATAATAATAATATAATGTAAACGACCAGTTTAATACAAGTGCCGATATAGTTTCTTTATTTAAGAAAGCACACGATAAAATAGCATATTTTACGTTAATGAGTCAGTCTGTAATTACTCGAGAGAACAGCTTTGTCAGTTGTAAAAAAGCAATTGTTTAGGCGCCAGGACTAGAGAGTAAAATTTTTAAACAAGCTTTCGGTTTTGAATCCAGATCCAGACAGTCGTGCATGGGCGCAGAAATTGAAAAAAAATTAAAGCACAAATCTTGCTACTTACTTAGTAGTTAGCATGATTTTAGTATACATTTTATGATATATATGTGTAAATCTAAAAAAACTATATTAGTACATGGGTAGCAATGACTAGAGCAAATGTATGCGTATGAACAAAAATAAACCACAGCAACTGTTAAGAGTTCGAAAGGCTCTGCAAAAATTAATTGTTTCATAAATGGTTATCCAACTCTACTTACAGAAAAGCACGCAGCCAACATGGAAATTTATCATTGCACAACAAAAAGCACAGCCAACACAAAATTGTACTTCTTATTCTTTTAATCGAGTCCCAAATAAATTCTGCTTCTGCAACAGAGTTGAAAAAATCCAAGCAAAAGTTTAGTAAAAGGTACACGCACAAGCCAAAACCATAATGCAATACTTTATCAATTTGTTATCGTAATCGCGGTTACCTAGGAGACAAAGAAAAGCTCCAATTGGGAGAACAAAAAAGTTGGTTTCTTGGAAATCCGTGGAATTTTATTAAACGGAACAAATGGGAAAATTTTAATAGATAAAAATGTAATACTCAACAAGCGCAATATGCTACATACGCTACTTGTGCAGTAGTAAAGTTAGTAGCGTGTTAACTTCTCTCCGTATTTGAATAGCCATTGCGGATCAGGGCTTGTGAAAGCGCGTGAATCGTTTGCTTTCCTCGTGCACCGGCATCTCGTTTGCTTTGAAGTCATTCAGCTCCTTCCGAATGCGGGCCTGCGGGGTGCAGATTATCAAGTGTGAAAGAAGCAGGTCTGAGATGAGATTATCGAGTAAGAAACAGACAGATGTGAGATGAGATTATCAAGTGTGAAAGAAGCAGGTCTGAGATGAGATTATCGAGTAAGAAACAGACAGATGTGAGATGAGATTATCAAGTGTGAAAGAAGCGGGTCTGAGATGAGATTATCGAGTAAGAAACAGACAGATGTGAGATGAGATTATCAAGTGTGAAAGAAGCGGGTCTGAGATAAGATTATCGAGTAAGAAACAGACAGATGTGAGATGAGATTATCAAGTGTGAAAGAAGCGGGTCTGAGATGAGATTATCGAGTAAGAAACAGACAGATGTGAGATGAGATTATCAAGTGTGAAAGAAGCGGGTCTGAGATGAGATTATCGAGTAAGAAACAGACAGATGTGAGATGAGATTATCTAGTGTGAAAGAAGCAGGTCTGAGATGAGATTATCGAGTAAGAAACAGACAGATGTGAGATGAGATTATCAAGTGTGAAAGAAGCGGGTCTGAGATGAGATTATCGAGTAAGAAACAGAGAGATGTGAGATGAGATTATCAAGTGTGAAAGAAGCAGGTCTGAGATGAGATTATCGAGTAAGAAACAGACAGATGTGAGATGAGATTATCAAGTGTGAAAGAAGCAGGTCTGAGATTAGATTATCGAGTAAGAAACAGACAGATGTGAGATGAGATTATCAAGTGTGAAAGAAGCAGGTCTGAGATGAGATTATCGAGTAAGATACAGACAGGTGTGAGATCAGATTATCAAGTGTGAAACAGGCAGGTTTGAGATGAGATTATCAAGTGAGAAACAAGCAAGGTGTGAGATGAGATTATCGAGTAAGAAACAGACAGGTGTGAGATGAGATTATCAAGTATGAAACAGGCAGGTTTGAGATGAGATTATCAAGTGTGAAACAGGCAGGTGAGATGAGATTATCAAGTGAGAAACAAGCAGGTGTGAGATGCGATTATCAGATGAGAAACAAACAGGTTAGATGAGATTATCAAGCGGGAAACAGGCAGAGGTGAGATGAAATTATCAAGCGAGAAACAAACAGGTGAGATGAAATTATCAAGTGAGAAACAGGCAGGTGAGATGAAATTATCAAGTGAGAAACAGGCAGGTGAGATGAAATTATCAAGTGAGAAACAGGCAGGTGAGATGAAATTATCAAGTGAGAAACAGGCAGGTGAGATGAAATTATCAAGTGAGACACAGCACGTGAGATGAGACAGTCCAGAGCAGACAGTACAAACCTTGTCAGTGCCCGACAGCCGGGTCCACGGCTTGTCAATGACTCTGTCGTACTCCTCAGTATTGGTAACCTCAACGTAGTCGTTAAACCTTATGATTCGTTTCTCGCGCAACTCCTGCACAGTCGGCCTGAAGCTCAGCTTTCTAGTTAGAAATCGGATCTTCTGTTGCTTCTCAGTCTCCAACGCCGCCTCGGACTTGTCGTGCAGAATATTGCGGTCCTGCAGGTCGGTCGGACTCGGCCGCAGGCTCAGCCGCCGCTCCAACGCGTTGCCAATCTTCGTGCGCTCCTCTTTCCTCTGATCTGACGGCACCCGACGCAGCGACAGGGTCTGCTGGCGCTCCCGCTGTTTGTTTTCTAAGAAACGAGCCATCGAATCGCGTCGACGAACTCTGGCGGCCAGGTCTGATGATGCTGCGGCGTCTCTGCGTTCGGGCAGCCCCTCCTCCTCCTCGTCTGAGGTCGGCGGCGTCGGTGGTCGGTGCCTCACGGTGACGGGCCGCGCGGGGCCACCGCCGCCGGGTCGCCTGATGATGCCGCGGGCGGGCCGGCAGCTGGGGTCGGCCGGCTCCTTGGCTGGCACCCGTTCGTAGCGGCCGACAACTGCTGCGGGGACAGCGGCGGCAGTTGGTGGCGGCGCTGGCTGAGACTGCCGTCGTGACGCCGGGGAAGCCGCCGCCGCCGCTGCCGGCTTCGATGCTTCGTCCTCGTTGGGTACATCGTCGTAGAACCGATCGCCGCTGCCCGGATCGACGTTTGCATCGGCATTCGTCGTGTCGACGGCAACGGCGGCGACAACTGCTGAATCGGATTTCGTTTCCGGCGCTTTTGTCGCGGGAGGCGACGGCGAAGGCCTGATTCGAGACGCGAGTTCGGCTTGTAGATTGGCAGTGGCAGAAACTGCTGATGCTGCTTCTGCTTTTGCTGCTGCAGCTGACGAAACAGTTGGAGAGAAGGTTTGGAAACACTGAGCCAGGTTCATTCTTGTTACTTGCAGTCCCCAGGGATTTCAGTTTTTACAGATCCTTCTTGATCCCAGATCCTTCTTGGTCCCAGATCCTTCTTGATCCCAGATCCTTCTTGATCCCAGATCCTTCTTGATCCCAGATCCTTCTTGATCCCAAATCCTCTCACCAGTTCCCGTAGTTCGAGGCTTAGGTGGCGGCAGCGGCGGCAAGACGGCCACGCCGCCAAAGGCTTTTGCCGGATGTTGCAGCACCGGCTGCTTTGGCACAGGCTCTGAAAGCAGAATTTAACAGCCCAACAGTTACAAAAAGGTTGACATCTTTGTTAGTAAATTGGACTCAGAAAAAGCAAAAAATCGAAAACAAACCTGTCTGCGACATATCTATTTGCTCACTTATAGCCTGCTGCTGCTGCAGCTTCGTGGCCGTATCAGGCGTAGAAGTTGCAGATTCTGCTAAATTATCAGAAGCAATCCCGTCTGCTTCTGTCTGGCCTCCACTGGGCCGCTCGGAGTCTGCAGAATCTGTGCCGACAGGGTTCGCTGCCGCTGTTGCTTCTTCTGGCACAACAGGGTGGGGCAGTAAAAAAATTAACAGATGATTTACTACTTCGATTAGCAGTTCAAACAGCTGATGAATTAGTAGAAATTATTGAAACCAGAAAACCATATGAAACTGTTGGTGGGAAGCGGCAAAACGGTTCCGAACGGATAAATCATATTTACAGTTGGAGTAGCTGCATGGAAATTTTACTTACAAGAGCTTCATATCAGATCAGAATGTACTTAAAGAGAGCATTCTTAAGCAACAGTGCAGATGCTGAGTTCGGACTCGTCAGTCCCAGGGCACGAGTACGCGTTGGTTTTATATTTTTATCAACTATCCAAAACCTTGCAAAAATAGTTTGTGATAACATTTAGCGTAAAATTATACAGATCTTTGCTTACGGTGTCAGCTATGGGATTGGGTCAGGGTCATGTGTCAGCTATGGGATTGGGTCAGGGTCATGTGTCAGCTATGGAATTGGGTCAGGGTCATGTGTCAGCTATGGGATTCGGTCAGGGTCATGTTTCAGCTATGGGATTGGGTCAGGGTCATGTTTCAGCTATGGGATTGGGTCAGGGTAATGTGTCAGCTATGGGATTGGGTCAGGGTCATGTGTCAGCTATGGGATTGGGTCAGGGTCATGTGTCAGCTATGGGATTGGGTCAGGGTCATGTGTCAGCTATGGGATTGGGTCAGGGTCATGTGTCAGCTATAGGATTGGGTCAGGGTCATGTGTCAGCTATGGGATTGGGTCAGGGTCATGTGTCAGCTATAAGATTGGGTCAGGGTCATGTGTCAGCTATAGGATTGGGTCAGGGTCATGTGTCAGCTATGGGATTGGGTCAGGGTCATGTGTCAGCTATGGAATTGGGTCAGGGTCATGTGTCAGCTATGGGATTCGGTCAGGGTCATGTTTCAGCTATGGGATTGGGTCAGGGTCATGTTTCAGCTATGGGATTGGGTCAGGGTAATGTGTCAGCTATGGGATTGGGTCAGGGTCATGTGTCAGCTATGGGATTGGGTCAGGGTCATGTGTCAGCTATGGGATTCGGTCAGGGTCATGTTTCAGCTATGGGATTGGGTCAGGGTCATGTGTCAGCTATGGGATTGGGTCAGGGTCATGTGTCAGCCATGGGATTGTGTCAGCTGGATCATTGGATCATGAAGTCACAAGAACCATGGGATTGAGTCATAAAGTCACAAGAATCATGGGATTGGGTCAGAAAGTCACAAGAACCATGGGATTGGGTCATGAAGTCACAAGAATCATGGGATTGGGTCAGAAAGTCACAAGAACCATGGGATTGGGTCATGAAGTCACAAGAATCATGGGATTGAGTCATAAAGTCACAAGAATCATGGGATTGGGTCATGAAGTCACAAGAACCATGGGATTGGGCCATGAAGTCACAAGAACCATGGGATTGGGTCATGAAGTCACAAGAATCATGGGATTGGGTCATGAAGTCACAAGAATCATGGGATTGGGTCATGAAGTCACAAGAACCATGGGATTGGGCCATGAAGTCACAAGAACCATGGGATTGGGTCATGAAGTCACAAGAATCATGGGATTGGGTCATGAAGTCACAAGAACCATGGGATTGAGTCATAAAGTCACAAGAATCATGGGATTGGGTCATGAAGTCACAAGAATCATGGGATTGGGTCATGAAGTGACAAGAATCATGGGATTGGGTCATGAAGTCACAAGAATCATGGGATTGGGTCATGAAGTCACAAGAATCATGGGATTGGGTCGTGAAGTCACAAGAATCATGGGATTGGGTCATGAAGTCACAAGAACCATGGGATTGAGTCATAAAGTCACAAGAACCATGGGATTGGGCCATGAAGTCACAAGAACCATGGGATTGGGTCATGAAGTCACAAGAATCATGGGATTGGGTCATGAAGTCACAAGAATCATGGGATTGGGTCATGAAGTCACAAGAACCATGGGATTGGGCCATGAAGTCACAAGAACTATGGGATTGGGTCATGAAGTCACAAGAACCATGGGATTGGGTCATGAAGTCACAAGAATCATGGGATTGGGTCATGAAGTCACAAGAATCATGGGATTGGGTCATGAAGTCACAAGAACCATGGGATTGGGTCATGAAGTCACAAGAATCATGGGATTGGGTCATGAAGTCACAAGAATCATGGGATTGGGTCATGAAGTCACAAGAATCATGGGATTGGGTCATGAAGTCACAAGAATCATGGGATTGGGTCATGAAGTCACAAGAATCATGGGATTGGGTCATGAAGTCACAAGAATCATGGGATTGGGTCATGAAGTCACAAGAACTATGGGATTGGGTCATGAAGTCACAAGAACTATGGGATTAGGTGTCAGACATATGGGTTTGGAACAAAGCAAATTAGCTATAGACCTGACAAAGGTGCCAAAGCAAATCAGTAAAACTTTGTTGCAAACCTTGCTTTTCTATAACAAATCACATACATGTATATAAACACTTGAATACTACTAAGCAGCCAAACCCAGTAGGCATAAGGTGTTTATAACGAATAAATAAACAATACTAGCGAATTATGCATTATCATACCGACATCAAGATTCAGCAGCTGTTCGAAACTTTTGGACTTGGCCAGGCTTGGGAAAAGATTTCTGAAGAATTTCAGCATTAGCCACTAAGAGCTGGATTGATACCTATTTGAGCATTTCTGCTTTGGGAATCTTTCCTTTGGAGGTGCTTTACTAAATAAAAATCACATTATAATGCTTGAGGCGAAATGAAAGCGAAATGCGGAGGAGGCAGAGCTACAGAATTTGGGTGAATAATACTTATATGGGGATTGTGGGTGGATTCGTTAAGGAGGGAACTCCAGCGATTCAAGATCAATATAAAACGGACAGGGGGGTTTAGGGCTGGGGTTGAGAAAATAATCCAAAGGTATATAAAACTAAGGATTTGCTCAAGAGCAGAGAGAGAGAGAGAAAGAGAGAGCAGGGGAAGACATCTAGGTAAAGGTGGGTGAGTGGGTGGGTGTTCGGTATTTTACAATGTACTCTTGCACCATTTTGCTATGCATGCGGCAGTACAGATTTTGCCTATGAAAAAGGCTGTTGTGTTCAGATCGGGCATTGGGTAAGAAGCAGGGCAGCATTGCACAGATAACACGTGTGCCGAGGCGCCGATCATAATGTAGCATAAACGTAGCTCTGTCCTACAGTAGTACGGGTCTCTTCTCTGGCTATATCGATCTGTCCCGGTAGCTAACCCCACCCACGTGTGCGCGAACAGGGACAGGACAGCTGAGACAACGGAAATGTATGTATCTGTGTTGCGTGTGCGTGGGTATCTACATACAGAATCAGAGTACAGAAAGTGAAGTAGAGAATTGAACTGGTGAGACGGCTATTATCCACCCACTAATTATCCATCGAATCTAGGAATGGTAACGAGTCAAGAAATTCAAAATTAAGTGTAAAATGCCAACATCTCCTATCAGTTACACTCACACAATCGAGTATAAGGCGAGAGTAAATATATCTGTATCGAAACTAGTCAATAACTCGCCATCTAAGTTGGTTGTTATACTTACCTACTGTATAGAATTTTTTTTAAATCGCGCAACAATCAGCGCTGTCTGCTACTTCAAGTAGAACCAATGCTTTAATTATGCGCAATTAAATAATAGAAAAAAACTCTAACATACTACTTACAGGGGGTGGAGAGATAGACAATCCGGGTCAGGATTGCATGTTAGCCAAGGAATGGGATGTGGGATATTGTGCGCATTTTCATAGCTGGCCTCAGTTCAAAATAACAGCATATGTCCCCGACTGGAGTTGGATTGTGTGTCGTATACAGAATTACCAATTGCATCAGGCAGAAACTGCTTGTTGTAAACTTTATTTAAAACAAATCGCGCAACAATCAGCTTTCTCTGCTACTTAAAGTAGAAGAAATACTTTACTTCCAAGCACAATTAAGTCAAATAGAAAATTTATATCTGCCAAACTGGGATGGGAAAACAGACGATGTGGGTGGAACCGAAATAAAGATGATTTGAGGGCGTGGCCATTGGATGTCATTATCGGGTTACAGTTGCCAATGGGAATTGGGAAAGATCAGACTGATTCCAGATGAGTGTGAAATTCGATCTAATCAGGCACGATGAACTCACTCACCGCAGGGGACCTCACCGGGTGGATCTTTGTCCCGTCGTTTGCGCCATTTCCATGGCTTGAATAATCGGCCAAGACTGGCTAAACGGCTGCTGCTGGCCCGAATTTTGGCTGGCAAAGCTTGCAATGGCAGAGGCTGCTGCTGTTGAGCTGCTGCAGCGCTGATCGCATGCACAGAGCAGCTGCGGGTGTTCCTGCCTGATGAAAATAGGTAATCGGTGAGAGTAACAATGCACTCTTTAATAGGCAATGATGCTTCGTCATATTGAAATTTGTTACTCTAATTTGCTTATCATAACTGTTTGAATTTGCCATATGTTCTTTAGCCGAGACCTGCACTAATCTATTTCCTATCTATAGAATAAATTTATTCTAATAAAGGTGTCAAATTCACTAGAATTATCAGCAATGCAATTTTAAACTTATATGGGTGAATCTCAAGCAAGGGTATATACTTAGAAAAAAATTTAAATGCATATTACATTCTTTTTACAATTATTAATATTATTTTTTATTATTAAAAATAATCTAAAAACAGTCAAATTCAAACAACTTCTAACTTTTTATATTGCAAAATATCTTTTTTAATACTTCAGGGCCTCTTATTTTATAGGCTATGACAAATGTTCAAAATATATAAGAACTAGACTCATGATTTAATGCATACCCACCTATCTACCAAAAACAACAAGTTTTTAGTATAATATATTACCTTTTTGCATGTAGATTTTAATTTTTGGAAAATATTTAAAAACAAAACTATAATTATAAAACTTACCTATATCTTGATTAGATGCTGGAGCATATTCTTTTGGTCTTGAAGCTCTATCTAGTTTATCATCAGAAATATATAACCCATTACTACTATAGGGTTCATTGGATTCCTCTATTAATTCTTTGCTGCAATTTTCAACATTTTCTCTTTTCTCACTATCATCTATATTGATGGAGTTCAATACTGATTCTTTTAGTTTCAATGAATTCAGGGGAACACTTGTGCTTCTTTGCATTATTGATTATTAATGTTCAATATAGCAATTGTCAAAATATGGGTTTATGTCTATGCCATTTGCATTAGCTTAATTCCAATGGAATGAAAAATAAGAAACCTTCTGCTAAAGCCCATCCAACAAACTTAAATTCCTTGTTCCTGTTTTGCTTTTAAGAAGTTTAAGAATCAGTTTGAATGAAGAACTTAAAGCTTATCATATAGAGACAACTGAAAACAGGTCCAGATAACTAATGACAGAAAAAATACAACTCTACAGGATTCGCAATGAATACGAGTTTAAGAACAAATATGACAGAACACAAAACTTTAGTTGACTAGTAATAAATGTATCAGGTATAAAAGAAATGCAACGAAAATTATAAGCGTATTAAATTAAATGATTGCGTAGAATAGACTTTTGAGTATAATTTTCGCAGTTTTATTCACGCCTAGGCCTACTTATTGTTGATAGTCTAAGCCGATAGTCTAAGGCTAACCACCTACTCTAATCATTGACTGTCTTGGAAAATAATTGTGCGATAATTAGTCGAAATTAAAATATGAAAACTGTTTGAAAATTAAAAAAAACTGCTGCCCACAGGATTATATATACAGTAATTATAAAAATTTGAAACAATTGAATTTAAAAATTTTTTTTTAAACTAAAAACTAATACGTATGCTGTGTTATAAAGGATCCTAATTTTTAATGCTCGAATTTTACAAGAAACGAAATAACCTCTACCTGATTACCTAAGGTAATCTTAATTTTTTGTTGCATAAGTGCATTTTTAGCTCAATTGCAAAATGCATTGCATTTTTTCTGCAAGTTTTCTATCTTAAATATTGGTCCTTTGACTATTAAAGTACCTTGGCAGGCTTGGCTAGTACCTACCTAGTAGAATAATGCTGTATCCTGTATGCAATGCAATATATGCAATATATGCAATGTATTAGACCTTGCAACATGACCCTAATTCTCCTTAGATTCTAGGGTAGAATTCATCCCAAAAACAAATAGCACATTCTGGGCAGAAATTAAAAAAATAAATTCGTGTGCATGTAAAACTTTAATAAAAATACAAAAATATTATGATGCACATCTATGCTATAGCACTATCCCACTATGCTATGATAATGCACATTTAAATCCAACAATATGTGCACTCATCTAAATTCTGACAAAAATTCACTGTTCTGCACATATTTCTTGGTCATTTTTTTCTGCATGCTTGATAATGATATATTAAATATACCTTATATTAGAGTGTTAGACTTTTTGGGGCCTTTATTTAGAATATAAATTGTTATTGTTTTTAGCTGCATCTAAAAATATATAAATATTTACATTTTAATATTATTTTATAATATTAGCAAAATATTGTCATTGTTATTAATAAAAAAACAGTTCTTAGTGCATAATTAAGCACCTAATTGAGCATAAAAACAAAGTATAACTATTATCTCTATTATTATAGCTAACTTCTGTCTTACTAAGATTATACTTTTTGTCACCAAGCATATCTGTGCAACCAGCAACCTAGGGATTCACCTAGCTGTTTCTATTGGCAACATACACATGTAAGTTGCTATTGGCTGAGAGCAATCACGTGACTACTATTCCATCCAACAGCTTTATAAGAAAATATCTTAATTCACTTGATTTCTTAGAAATCTAATGGTAGCTATGAGTGCCTAAGTGGTACGCTAAGACTACTAAATTTAAAACAAGTCTGAAATTATTGCATTTTCCAAGGATCAAAGGTTTCTAGTATCAGCCATTAATCTATTAACACCATAGTTTTTGTTAATGCCTAATGCCTAATGTCTAATGTTTACTAACCTACTGTCTAATCACCTGATCCTAGTGCCTAATTTTAGCCTTCACAGCTTGATTTCCTAGTTAGAGCATTTATGGCTTGATATTTACTAAGCTTTTCTAGCTTTCTCTGGGGCTTTTACGGCTTTTCCCTGAGCCTTTACAGCCTTTTGCCCTGAACATTTCTTAGGGTCTTTACAATCTTGCTTAACTAAAAGAATTAAAACTTCAGGGAAAACTTGAATTTAAAGCCTATTTGGATGGCTAATTGGCAAACTGCAAATTCAGAGCATAAAAGTTAGAATGGTTCTCTAGAAGCCAAAAGTTAGAGTTTATTTCTTCTAGGTGTCACTGCTTATATAGTACCAATAAAATCAAGTGAAATATCATTGGTTGGGCAAAGTTGATCAACTTTAACAAATTATTTCAATGGTTTAAAACAAAGTTTTAGAAAATTGCTCTTTGGTTGCAAGAATTATATTAAATTTTATCAACTGTACACTACTAAAAGTAAGCAAAGACAAGAATGTTTTAAAAATTAATTTGTCCCTTTATCACAATTATCCAATAGCCTTAATAAGACATGACATGAAAACCAATCAACAGATGGCGAGGGAGCCAATTATAACAGACCAAAAGTCTTAGACCCTCTGTCCTAAGCTGCTGCATGAACTCAAGCTGTAGGGATCATGCAGGCAAGGCCAAGGGCGAATGGCGAGATTCTCTTCTGTCCCATTTTCTCTCCTCTCTCCCCTCTCCTCCCCTCTCCCCTCTTATTTTCCCTTTCTCTCTCTTTTCTCCCTCTCTCCTCTCTCCCTTCTCTCCTCTCCTGACGTGTTTTCTTTAATTCTTACCATTCAAGATCTTCTGAGGGCCATGGCCTACTTATCAAGGATTGGTTTCCAAGAAGGCCCTCCTTTGCAATCTAGCCTTCTTTGATAGTGGCAAATGCTGGATGGCTTCCCCATTGGCTTCATTCATCCTAACTTAATCCCCCACCATCTCAATCATAAATGTACATGTAGTGCAAAACTGTTGTTTGAGTTTGAGTTTGAGTTGTATCATAAAATCGTCAACTACTATATATACAATTTAATTGGTTTTCTTAAAATTTCAGCATTTATCATTGTGAAACAATAGTTAATCGATTATTTTTGCATATTGACAACCTAAATAAAATGTTTGTTACTTTGTATTAACTATACTTTTTCAGTGTTGCCATAGGTGCCATGACGCACAATGAGAAACGAGCTCATTGGCTTAAGGAAGGGGGCATAGGTCTAGGCGTTGGCATCCTCTATGGTGTCACAAATGTGGTTGTTGGCCACCCATTTGACACTATGAAGACCAAAATGCAGGCCCAGCAAGGCTTTGACACTGGCGGAATGCTGAAAGCTTTTAACAAAACTTGGCGTGCTGAAGGAGTTATTGGATTATATCGGTAAGTCTAAATGCCGCTGTCTACATTTGATTCACCAAGAAGACACGAAGTTCAATATAAATTAATTCCCTGCCTTTTATACATCCTAGGGGTTGCATTCCGCCTCTGTGGGGCTCTGGAATTTTTCGTTCAACCCAATTTGCCGTGTTCGAAAGTGTCTACACCGGCTTGAGCTCTAGTCTGTTTATTGAGCCCATCCCCTTCACCGGCGGAGTGCAAGGGTGAGTGCTATCAATCCCAACGATTGTAGCGTTTCAATCTTCAATATTGATTTGCCACCTTAACCCCAGCAGCGAGACTCAGCCACCACCACCCCATCTGAGGACCCACAGCACTGTATCAGATGAGGACTATAAGCCCACAGCACTGTATCAGATGAGGACTATAAGCCCACAGCACTGTATCAAATGAGGACTATAAGCCCCACAGCACTGTATCAAATGAGGACTATAAGCCCCACAGCACTGTATCAGATGAGGACTATAAGCTCACAGCACTGTATCAGATGAGGACTATAAGCCCCACAGCACTGTATCAAATGAGGACTATAAGCCCCACAGCACTGTATCAGATGAGGACTATAAGCCCCACAGCACTGTATCAAATGAGGACTATAAGCCCCACAGCACTGTATCAAATGAGGACTATAAGCCCCACAGCACTGTATCCGATGAGGACTATAAGCCCACAGCACTGTATCAGATGAGGACTATAAGCCCACAGCACTGTATCAGATGAGGACTATAAGCCCACAGCACTGTATCAGATGAGGACTATAAGCCCCACAGCACTGTATCAGATGAGGACTATAAGCCCCACAGCACTGTATCAGATGAGGACTATAAGCCCACAGCACTGTATCAGATGAGGACTATAAGCCCACAGCACTGTATCAGATGAGGACTATAAGCCCACAGCACTGTATCAGATGAGGACTATAAGCCCACAGCACTGTATCAGATGAGGACTATAAGCCCCACAGCACTGTAGCAGATGAGGACTATAAGCCCCGCAGCACTGTATCAGATGAGGACTATAAGCCCCACAGCACTGTATCAGATGAGGACTATAAGCCCCACAGCACTGTATCAGATGAGGACTATAAGCCCCACAGCACTGTATCAGATGAGGACTATAAGCCCCACAGCACTGTATCAGATGAGGACTATAAGCCCCACAGCACTGTATCAGATGAGGACTATAAGCCCACAGCACTCCATGGCTGATACAGTGCTCTCCCCATCAGCGTTTCAGCATCAGCGCTCTCCCCATCGCCGCAGGCGGGTCATCTTAGGCGGCATTCTGGCCTCCACCGCTCGCGCCATAATCGAGTGCCCGCTTGAAGTGGCGAAAATCCGTCGCCAAACTGGCCAAACTTGGACCCTAGGCGGACTCTACAGCGGTTTCAGCGTCACCTGGGTTCGAACCCTCGGCCTAATGACTACTTACTTTGTTTTAATTGACTCCGGTCGGAGACATTTTCCGGACTTTTTTGCCCGTTCAGTTGCTGGACCGTTCTTGGCATCGGGAATGGCTGCGACAGCCGCCTGGTGGCTCGTGTGGCCGCTGGAGTACATGAAGAGCCAGGTGCAGGGCCAGTATGGCCAGCCCATGCCAACCCTTGCCAGGCTCAGGCTCACTATTAAGCAGCGAGGCGGCTTCTTCGGACTTTATCGCGGCCTGCTGCCGGGCACCATTCGCAGCTTCTTAGCTAACGGCACTTCAATGGTTGTTATGCAGTTTGCTCAACGGAAAGTCTCCGAATTAGGATTGCGAGGCTAGGCCTTGGATATGAACTTGCCTACTTGTAGTAGACATGTGCTGATGAAATACTCCTACAACTTTAATTATTCATACTACTACCCGTTTCCTGCTACCCAGCCTTAAGTAATTCAAATCTGCCTCTCTGCTCCCCTTAGTGTCCTTGAATCTGCCTCTCCGCTCCCATCTGTGTCCTTGAATCTGCCTCTCCGCTCCCCTTAGTGTCCTTGAATCTGCCTCTCCGCTCCCATCTGTGTCCTTGAATCTGCCTCTCCGCTCCCCTTAGTGTCCTTGAATCTGCCTCTCCGCTCCCATCTGTGTCCTTGAATCTGCCTCTCCGCTCCCCTTAGTGTCCTTGAATCTGCCTCTCCGCTCCCCTCAGTGTCCTTGAATCTGCCTCTCCGCTCCCATCTGTGTCCTTGAACCTGCCTCTCCGCTCCCTCAGTGTCCTTGAATCTGCCTCTCCGCTTCCTCAGTGTCCTTGAATCTGCCACCCCACTACTTAAATTTGATATCCCGACCGGAAATAATTGTTCTTTAAATGCGTCAAATAGCACATAAAAATGAATTGGGGGGAATCCCAAAATAACTGTCGAAACGACACGAAATTTGTGAGAATCGACAATTGGTGGCACAGCTTGGCACAAATTTAACTGTGCCAAGCTGTGCCAATTGGCACATGTGACACAATTAAGAATCAAATTTTTAATTGTGCACTGCTGTGCCACAACTGTGCCACAACTGTGCCAGTTGTCTCAGCTATTTTTGAGTGCTTATAATTGTGCACAACTGTGCCATAAATGTACCATTTGGCACAATACGAGTAAATGTGCAGCTTGAAGCAGTTAAACTAGCGCGTACTGTGCCATTTGGCGTAAATTCTCCAGACGAGTGAATTTGCAGTTTAAAGCAGTTGAACTAAGCGCATAATATGCTATCTGATGCTGTTATAGTTGACCCGTTAGTCAACTACGAGTTATGAAGCGTATGTATGAAGTAGCTAAGATTTTGCGAGAAGTCCTTCTCATGTTTAAATGAGGGAAGACAAATTGAAAAGAGTTGTTAATGTAAATTTAACTTTAAAATGTTGAGCGCGAACATAAACAGATTGAAACAGTTGGAAAAAGGGATGTTGCATAAATACCAGGTACGTATATATTTAATGGGAAGTAGCAAATAGGACAAAAAACATGTATAAAACAGGAAAAAGGGGAGGCTGCGGAATTAAAAAATGCATACTAGAAGTTAACGGAAAGAAACATAACAGACAGCGGACATTGGACAGGAAACAAAAAACAACGTAATTAAAAAGCGCGGTGCATGAAAATTGTGGTGCCAGCCAAAGAGTTTACACTTCTAATACATTTGAAACTAAAACATGCAATGTAACAAATTAACTACTGAGTCGACTACACGTGGCACAGGATTTTAATGTAGCAACATGTATACATCTAATGTATTAATTTAAAAAGCACAAACAAACAACTAGATAAAAAAACAAGCAATTAGTGAAACCAACTCCAATACCTCTGTTCCCCTATACTTTTCTAGTTAGACAACAAGTCTGATTCCTGGTGCTATTGTAATTTACGAGTCTGGAACTAACTATAGTAATGTAGTTCGTTACTTTATGTGGGAAAGAGCATATTTCCAGGGGAAAACAAAACCAGAAACATGAGGGAGACAGGCCAAGCTAGACGGGTCCCGCATCTGCCAAACAAGTTTAGTTTTGCTAGATGCAACAGCAGACATCCGGCGCTCAGTCCTCGCGAGTGCATTAGCCGCACCTTGACGAAGTTTCTTTACAGGCAAACGTCCGGATTGCTTTTCACGCCGACTGACGGTGATGGAGCATCGGACGTGACCTTTTCAATCGCATTCATTGGTTGGGATGTCGATTCCAGCCAGGTAGCAGGCGTGGCCGACCAGGCTCAGTAGCGCGACCGCTCAACGACGTTACCAAAATCTCGTCGTCGCTGAAGCACCCCCGCACCATCTCGCGGAGAAGTGCATTGAGGTTGGCCGGAGTCGTTGGTTCTTGATATATCCTTACTGGCCGTGACCCTGGTCCGAGCGACGTTGGACGTAAAGGCGAAACCGATTGGCTGCAGAGGTGTTTTTTTAAGGATTGAAGAGCGTTTGAGAGTAACAATAGGATATTTGCGCGATCATAAATGAAGGACTATTAATTTCTTACCGTGGTATAATTTCTTTCCATTGTCGTCGACCAGCATGTTATCAACTGTGACGGCTGGGTCCACGAGCTGATCTAGATGGACGGCGAAATGCTGCGTGATCTGCTGCTTTAGTTCTTTTGTAATGGCGTCAATCAAACGCGGTTGCGCCATTTTCGAGCGTCTGAGCAGATCATGCCGCAAGTTGGGAGTGAAAACCTGCCGGTCATCTGCCGAAATCGAAGCTACTGACGTCGCAGCCTCAGTGCAAGTTGCACCAGGTGTGTGCCAAATAGTTTTGTTAGTAATTAGCAATAAAAAAGGTTATTTGAGCCAAGTGTGCCAAGAAGGACAAAGACATATAACTGTGCCAATTATGTCATAGCTGTGGCACAACTGGTACAATTGTAGCAAGTGGGCCAAGTGTGCCAGTCTGTTTTAATAACCAATTAGCTATAAAAAGGATATTCGTGCCAAGTGTGCCAAGAAGGACAGTCCAAGACATATATAACTGTGTCAAATAGTATAGCTGTGGCACAACTGGTACACTTGTAGTAAGTGCGCCAAGTGTGCCAAATGGTTTCCAAGGGGAATTAGCTATAAAAATGTTATTTGTGCCAGGTGTGCCAAATGGGACGTACAAAGACATTTATAACTGTGCTAAATGTTATGGCTGTGGCACAACTGGCACAATTGTAGCAAGTGTGTTAAGTGTGCCAATTGGTTTCATTGGCCAATTAGCAGTAAAAATACTATTTGTGTCAAGTGTGCCAAATAGGACATACATCGACATTTACAAACTGTGCCAAATGGCATAGCTACGGCACAATTGGTACAATTGTATCAAGTGTGCCAAATATGACATACAAAGACATTTATAACTCTGTCAAAGGGCATATTTGTGGCACAACTGGCACACTTACTGTTTTTGAAAGGACAAATATTTTCGGTCGGGATTACTTCCAATCCAATAACTAACTGGTGAACGTTATTAATCCGTGTTAGGAAGAAATCGGTATCAATGCAATGTGCATTTCCATCTGTTTTGTATAATATAAGTTTTAATCATGACCCGACACTTAGTCATTTTTCATCTACCAGTTACTAATTAAGTCAATTGGCATATATTAATCTAATCCAAATGCATTGTAAATTTGAATTTTTCGATCATGTTTTATAAATCCCAGCTAGCCAGACTTCACCTACTGTTACAAATTGTTATTAGGTAGTTTTTACATTAGCTCATTATTTTTACTACGTCATTTTATGACTGGCCGCTTCCAGTGCCTAAAATGAGCCATGGATTTTTGAGTAAGTCGAGTAGGTCTGCTCATGTTGCTCTGGTGTCATAAAAAATTAAATATACACTTTTTGTTGCTTACTGCTGCTAAATGATTTGCCTGTGTAAATGAGTATTTAAAAACCTGAGTAAATTGCAATTAAACCCTTGAATTTATTAATCAATGTGCGGGTCTGCAGACTAAATGCTAATCAATTAAATAATGTTGAACACGAAACTCCAAACAGATTATAAGTTTTTGCCCGAACTAATTAAATCCAGTACAAAATTAATCTCAGTACTACTAAGCAACGGCAGATGGCTTGATTTTGGAGGTGAGGTGGGTGTCAACCCTCCTCGCCTCTCATTGGCTGGCGCCCCGATCACTAGGTGATCGATACCCGTATCGATATCGGCGACTCGAACCCGCGACCCTCCCCAGCCGCAGGCGCACCTACCGATATTAGATCCCAATAAATCAATCAGATCCCAAATCAATCAGATCCCAAATCAATCAGATCCCAAGCGCACCCTCCCGAGCCGCAGGCGCCCATGCAGCAGGCGCCCATGCCGCAGGCACCCCGAGTGTACACTCTCCCGATATGTGTGTACACCGATATGTAGTCATCGATACGGGCCTCTTCCCCTCTCTCACCTACATCTCAACTAGCGAAATCGAACCCAGGTCGCGCCCATACTAGGACACTACACGGTTGTGGGGTATAGGGAGCGAGAAGTTTCAACCCTAACGCTGACGCAGCCCTGTACAGTGAGAGTGTACGGGCAGAGAGGGGTGGGGCGGACAGAGAACCAGCCACTAGGTTGTTATACTGTTGAAGCATAGGGAGCGAGAAGTTTTAACCCCGATGCTGACGCAGCCCTGTACACTGAGCGTGTACGGGCAGAGGGTGGGTGGAAAGAGATGTGAATAACACAGCCTGCTGCAGGAGCCGGATAGAGAGGCGCATGCTAGGACAGAGAGGTAGTGTGAGTCACACACACCCCACAGAGAAAGCCATACAGAGGATAGAGAGCTCCCTCCCCAGTTGCAGGGGACAGAGGGGCAGGCAGGGTATGCAGGGGCATGCGAACCGTCAAGGGGCCACGCGAGGATAGAGTGGAGGAGCAGAGATGTGTTTGGACAGAGAGCCAGCCACGTGTGCGTAGTGTGAGGGAACAGAAACATATGGAGCAGGAGGGAGATAGGAAGCAAACGCGCAGGGTAAGGGAGCCATGCAGCAGGGAGCAGTGTACAGTGAGACACGGGCAGGGGTGGAGCCGTGCGTGGACAGAGCTGAACGGCACGGTCAGCTGCAGGAATAGGATGATAGAGAGGCGCGGAGGGGGACAGAGAGCAGTGTGCAGGGTAGGCAGCCACGCAGGCTGGGGAACAGAGAGGCGCGTGTCAGCCAGTTACAGCCCGGGACAGAGAAGTATGAAGGGGGGCCTGGGACAGAGAAGTATGAAGGGGGGCCTGGGACAGAGTTGCGAGCAAGGCACAGAGAGAGGTAGGGTCCGGTAGCTATGTATAGGCAGGGACCCACGCGAGGGCAGGACAGGGCATGCAAGGCATGCAAATTACATACAAGGGCAGTGAGGTGTGCGCGGAGGGAGACAGAGAGCAGTGTGTAGGGGTAGGTAACAGCAAACTTTAGTAGAGGCGCGTGCGGGGACGGAGAAACCAGTCTGAGCGTACAGAGACGTTACAGAGAGGTACACAAACAGAGACCAAAGCGGGCAGAGCACGTGTAGGGACAGAGACGTGAGGGAGAATAGACCAAAACACGCTATGTATTTTCAAAAGTTGGTTTTAGTGCAGCATATTTAATAGCGGGTAGTATAATAGTATGTACATAGTAGGTATAATGGTAGTAATAATAGTAAGTATATTAGCCCAAAAGGTAGGCTAAAACAGGCTAAACTGTGTGTACGCATCCTCATCACCCCACAAGCCCCCTCTCCCGCCAGACTCACTCTTCCATACCCTCCTGTATTGCTGTATGAAGGAAAATATAGTGTAAAAATACAGATCTTAACCGTCAGACCGCTGAAATCAGGGCACACTAGAGGGGTTTCGGGGTCTGCATGCTCTATGTAAGCTGTTTCAATTATGTTTTGAAAAAACTAGGGGCTTAAATACAACGTTTTATTCAAAAAGTAGGTTATTTTAATGAAATAGCTGACACAATCATTGTCGAGAGTAGAAATTTTTATAAGAAACCAGGCATTTTAGCAAAAATAAACCTTCAAACCACATAAAATTGAATAAAAAGCAGACATTTTCAATTATAAACCGCAAGTATTTTAATAGAAAAGTAAGCAAACAAGGCACAAAACCAGCAAATTTTACCTTTTTATTTTAATGTTACTGATAAGGTAGAGAGTAGAAACTTGTGAGCTGTACGGAGTTAGAAAGTATTAACCATTATGTATCGTATGAATTATTAGTTCAGTACCAGCCATTGGTCAAGCGAGCATTTATGAAGTTATTACGAGTGATGAAGGGATAGAGAGCTATATACAGGAAGACAGTATCCTTCTAAACCACCACGAACAGATTGCTAATAGAGATAAGCTTTGTCTGTGTGCAGTATGAGTAAGCGAAGGCGGGGCAAATACTTTTCCACATGCCGGACAGAACAGTATTGTGCTAGGATTTCTCTCGAAATCACGGTACGTTACTAGTTTTTATCACACCATCCAGATGCGTCAACTAGTCAGCAGTAGTCATTTATATGTTATTAGAACTTACAAACCCAGGTCAAGTAAATATTACAAAGAGTATATTACGTACACACGCCAACTCCGAATACCAAGCCATACTAGTCTACTTGCAGTGCTCCTGGAGGGAAGGGACGGCGGGGTGTACATCCGGCAGGGTGGGCGTCCAGCGAGTGTACATCTGACAGGATGGGTGTTCAGCAAGTGTACATCTGACAGGGTGGGCGTTCAGCAAGTGTACCTTCAGCGTCGAGTAGGTGTACACCCGTCAGTGGGGAACTCCACCCCTCCCACCAATGTCGTGTGCATGCGGTTAGTCAGTATAGTGGTGGGGTAGACGGTGCAGGAAGGAAACCCAGATGCTGACGCTGCCCTGTACAGCGAGCAACCAGCCCCCTGTAGCAGGAGGGGGACAGAGAGTGCGTGGAGGCAGTAGGAGATAGAGGACGCTACCCGGCATGTCGCAGCACGCGGCGCGGGACAGAGGCAGTGTGTAAGTCACCCCGCGGAGAGAGCTCCCTGGCAGGAGGCGCGGGACAGAGAGGCGGTGAATCACACCCCACGGAGAGAGCCGTACAACGAGCTTCCCCACCCGAGTCCGGTAAATATTACAGAGTATTACGTGCACACGCCAGCCCTGAATACCAAGCCATACTAGTCTACCTGCAGTGCTCCCAGAGGGAAGGGATGGTCAGGAGTTACACACCAAGAATGCATTCATACAAAGAGTACACAACTCGAGCCCAGACACCAAGTCACAGTCTACTTACAGTAGAGATGGTAGATTAATAGCAAGATTATATTACAATTAGACCTCCCTAGCACATGAGGAGTGAAATTCAATAATAATTGAATTCAATAATAATACAACATTTAGACGTAGTAATTTAATTACAAAATACCACTAACACTGAGCCAACGAATTGTAGGTTACAAAGGAGTTGCCACTCATATGGAAAGCCAGTATAATGCAGGTGTGTATTATTAAAACATAGACAAAAACGATGCAGACGTATATACACACTATTGATTTTGTACATGTACATTTCGGCATATTACCACACATCGCGGGCACATATTATATATCGGGGGATAGGTTAAAATACACACATCGTAGATGTAGAAGCAGACACAATGCAGGAAAATTATGATACGAGTGTACATATTAGTGCGTAAAAGTATCATATTATGACACCCTGTAGCACATATTGACATAATGCAGGGGAAAATATTGACAGAAATAGTACACAATTGTAGAGGTAACAACCAGCCAACTAGTAAGGGCATCCAGCACTTGTTCAGGTTTTTTTTATTTCGAGACGAGTGTCATGCCCCCGCAAGAGATCTTATCAGAAATTTGTTGAACTCCACTGCAACTCTCCCCAGAGCCTCCAAATGGGAGTTTTAACACTTGAGGGGATCCCGCTCAATGTACAGTGCGGACGGAGAGGGGTAACAGAAAGCGCTGCATCAGACCGCGGAGCTGCATTCCTCCCCCGAGGTAGGCGCGTCAGCTCCCACTCCTCATTTAACCATCAAGTAAACTAAAGAAGTCAAGCAGAAAGCCTTACAATCACCCGCAACCAGCACAAGTAAGAGTACTTTCCACTAGAGAGCCATAGTGCAAGATTCGCGAGCCAAGTTGAAGAAGCACACCAAATTACACTAAAGACATATGTATTAAAAAGCATACCGGCACCTCTACAAAAACACAGTATGTACCGATTAAAGTTGCTTTTGGTGCAGTGTATTTAATAAAAAGCAGGTACCTAACACAAAAGTAGGCATCAATGCAGTGCACGGGCTAAACTGTATTTACAAACGCAGGGCAACGAACTACACACAATGTAGCGCATAGACATAATTGTACACATAAATGTACGCAATCTCCGGTATATAGGACCAAATGTACGCAAATGTACACAATGCACACAAACACACACACACTCAGGCGCATCCTGCAGCGCATCCTGCAGCACCGATCGCCGCAGGCGATGGCGCCATCGGCAGGAAGCTCTTGCTGTGAATACGCCTGAGTGTGTGTGTGTTTGTGTACATTGTGTACATTTGCGTACATTTGGTCCTATATACCGGAAATTGCGTACATTTATGTGTACAATTATGTCTATGCGCTACATTGTGTGTAGTTCGTTGCCCTGCGTTTGTAAATACAGTTTAGCCCGTGCACTGCATTGATGCCTACTTTTGTGTTAGGTACCTGCTTTTTATTAAATACACTGCACCAAAAGCAACTTTAATCGGTACATACTGTGTTTTTGTAGAGGTGCCGGTATGCTTTTTAATACATATGTCTTTAGTGTAATTTGGTGTGCTTCTTCAACTTGGCTCGCGAATCTTGCACTATGGCTCTCTAGTGGAAAGTACTCTTACTTGTGCTGGTTGCGGGTGATTGTAAGGCTTTCTGCTTGACTTCTTTAGTTTACTTGATGGTTAAATGAGGAGTGGGAGCTGACGCGCCTACCTCGGGGGAGGAATGCAGCTCCGCGGTCTGATGCAGCGCTTTCTGTTACCCCTCTCCGTCCGCACTGTACATTGAGCGGGATCCCTCAAGTGTTAAAACTCCCATTTGGAGGTTCTGGGGAGAGTTGCAGTGGAGTTCAACAAATTTCTGATAAGATCTCTTGCGGGGGCATGACACTCGTCTCGAAATAAAAAAAACCTGAACAAGTGCTGGATGCCCTTACTAGTTGGCTGGTTGTTACCTCTACAATTGTGTACTATTTCTGTCAATATTTTCCCCTGCATTATGTCAATATGTGCTACAGGGTGTCATAATATGATACTTTTACGCACTAATATGTACACTCGTATCATAATTTTCCTGCATTGTGTCTGCTTCTACATCTACGATGTGTGTATTTTAACCTATCCCCCGATATATAATATGTGCCCGCGATGTGTGGTAATATGCCGAAATGTACATGTACAAAATCAATAGTGTGTATATACGTCTGCATCGTTTTTGTCTATGTTTTAATAATACACACCTGCATTATACTGGCTTTCCATATGAGTGGCAACTCCTTTGTAACCTACAATTCGTTGGCTCAGTGTTAGTGGTATTTTGTAATTAAATTACTACGTCTAAATGTTGTATTATTATTGAATTCAATTATTATTGAATTTCACTCCTCATGTGCTAGGGAGGTCTAATTGTAATATAATCTTGCTATTAATCTACCATCTCTACTGTAAGTAGACTGTGACTTGGTGTCTGGGCTCGAGTTGTGTACTCTTTGTATGAATGCATTCTTGGTGTGTAACTCCTGACCATCCCTTCCCTCTGGGAGCACTGCAGGTAGACTAGTATGGCTTGGTATTCAGGGCTGGCGTGTGCACGTAATACTCTGTAATATTTACCGGACTCGGGTGGGGAAGCTCGTTGTACGGCTCTCTCCGTGGGGTGTGATTCACCGCCTCTCTGTCCCGCGCCTCCTGCCAGGGGAGCTCTCTCCGCGGGGTGACTTACACACTGCCTCTGTCCCGCGCCGCGTGCTGCGACATGCCGGGTAGCGTCCTCTATCTCCTACTGCCTCCACGCACTCTCTGTCCCCCTCCTGCTACAGGGGGCTGGTTGCTCGCTGTACAGGGCAGCGTCAGCATCTGGGTTTCCTTCCTGCACCGTCTACCCCACCACTATACTGACTAACCGCATGCACACGACATTGGTGGGAGGGGTGGAGTTCCCCACTGACGGGTGTACACCTACTCGACGCTGAAGGTACACTTGCTGAACGCCCACCCTGTCAGATGTACACTTGCTGAACACCCATCCTGTCAGATGTACACTCGCTGGACGCCCACCCTGCCGGATGTACACCCCGCCGTCCCTTCCCTCCAGGAGCACTGCAAGTAGACTAGTATGGCTTGGTATTCGGAGTTGGCGTGTGTACGTAATATACTCTTTGTAATATTTACTTGACCTGGGTTTGTAAGTTCTAATAACATATAAATGACTACTGCTGACTAGTTGACGCATCTGGATGGTGTGATAAAAACTAGTAACGTACCGTGATTTCGAGAGAAATCCTAGCACAATACTGTTCTGTCCGGCATGTGGAAAAGTATTTGCCCCGCCTTCGCTTACTCATACTGCACACAGACAAAGCTTATCTCTATTAGCAATCTGTTCGTGGTGGTTTAGAAGGATACTGTCTTCCTGTATATAGCTCTCTATCCCTTCATCACTCGTAATAACTTCATAAATGCTCGCTTGACCAATGGCTGGTACTGAACTAATAATTCATACGATACATAATGGTTAATACTTTCTAACTCCGTACAGCTCACAAGTTTCTACTCTCTACCTTATCAGTAACATTAAAATAAAAAGGTAAAATTTGCTGGTTTTGTGCCTTGTTTGCTTACTTTTCTATTAAAATACTTGCGGTTTATAATTGAAAATGTCTGCTTTTTATTCAATTTTATGTGGTTTGAAGGTTTATTTTTGCTAAAATGCCTGGTTTCTTATAAAAATTTCTACTCTCGACAATGATTGTGTCAGCTATTTCATTAAAATAACCTACTTTTTGAATAAAACGTTGTATTTAAGCCCCTAGTTTTTTCAAAACATAATTGAAACAGCTTACATAGAGCATGCAGACCCCGAAACCCCTCTAGTGTGCCCTGATTTCAGCGGTCTGACGGTTAAGATCTGTATTTTTACACTATATTTTCCTTCATACAGCAATACAGGAGGGTATGGAAGAGTGAGTCTGGCGGGAGAGGGGGCTTGTGGGGTGATGAGGATGCGTACACACAGTTTAGCCTGTTTTAGCCTACCTTTTGGGCTAATATACTTACTATTATTACTACCATTATACCTACTATGTACATACTATTATACTACCCGCTATTAAATATGCTGCACTAAAACCAACTTTTGAAAATACATAGCGTGTTTTGGTCTATTCTCCCTCACGTCTCTGTCCCTACACGTGCTCTGCCCGCTTTGGTCTCTGTTTGTGTACCTCTCTGTAACGTCTCTGTACGCTCAGACTGGTTTCTCCGTCCCCGCACGCGCCTCTACTAAAGTTTGCTGTTACCTACCCCTACACACTGCTCTCTGTCTCCCTCCGCGCACACCTCACTGCCCTTGCATGTAATTTGCATGCCTTGCATGCCCTGTCCTGCCCTCGCGTGGGTCCCTGCCTATACATAGCTACCGGACCCTACCTCTCTCTGTGCCTTGCTCGCAACTCTGTCCCAGGCCCCCCTTCATACTTCTCTGTCCCAGGCCCCCCTTCATACTTCTCTGTCCCGGGCTGTAACTGGCTGACACGCGCCTCTCTGTTCCCCAGCCTGCGTGGCTGCCTACCCTGCACACTGCTCTCTGTCCCCCTCCGCGCCTCTCTATCATCCTATTCCTGCAGCTGACCGTGCCGTTCAGCTCTGTCCACGCACGGCTCCACCCCTGCCCGTGTCTCACTGTACACTGCTCCCTGCTGCATGGCTCCCTTACCCTGCGCGTTTGCTTCCTATCTCCCTCCTGCTCCATATGTTTCTGTTCCCTCACACTACGCACACGTGGCTGGCTCTCTGTCCAAACACATCTCTGCTCCTCCACTCTATCCTCGCGTGGCCCCTTGACGGTTCGCATGCCCCTGCATACCCTGCCTGCCTCTCTGTCCCCTGCAACTGGGGAGGGAGCTCTCTATCCTCTGTATGGCTTTCTCTGTGGGGTGTGTGTGACTCACACTACCTCTCTGTCCTAGCATGCGCCTCTCTATCCGGCTCCTGCAGCAGGCTGTGTTATTCACATCTCTTTCCACCCACCCTCTGCCCGTACACGCTCAGTGTACAGGGCTGCGTCAGCATCGGGGTTAAAACTTCTCGCTCCCTATGCTTCAACAGTATAACAACCTAGTGGCTGGTTCTCTGTCCGCCCCACCCCTCTCTGCCCGTACACTCTCACTGTACAGGGCTGCGTCAGCGTTAGGGTTGAAACTTCTCGCTCCCTATACCCCACAACCGTGTAGTGTCCTAGTATGGGCGCGACCTGGGTTCGATTTCGCTAGTTGAGATGTAGGTGAGAGAGGGGAAGAGGCCCGTATCGATGACTACATATCGGTGTACACACATATCGGGAGAGTGTACACTCGGGGTGCCTGCGGCATGGGCGCCTGCTGCATGGGCGCCTGCGGCTCGGGAGGGTGCGCTTGGGATCTGATTGATTTGGGATCTGATTGATTTGGGATCTGATTGATTTATTGGGATCTAATATCGGTAGGTGCGCCTGCGGCTGGGGAGGGTCGCGGGTTCGAGTCGCCGATATCGATACGGGTATCGATCACCTAGTGATCGGGGCGCCAGCCAATGAGAGGCGAGGAGGGTTGACACCCACCTCACCTCCAAAATCAAGCCATCTGCCGTTGCTTAGTAGTCTCAGTGTAGGGAATACTTTATTAAATTATATTTCAGTCAACAATACAGTTACAGTACATGGTTAGCAACTAGAAATAATCTGATTGAGTCCCACAGTTGAAAGGCCGGCGATCATGGGCGGTGTCCGGTCCGTGTCCGAGGTCAGTGGGTGCAGCGGAGCACCTGCCTGCAGTCTACCTACTTGCCTATCGGCAGGTAGCGGTAGATCCTGTAGACCCTGCTGGCAACGCGGAGCACCCTCCTCCACCTGATGCGGATGCGGCGAAGGAGCCACTTCTTCTGCAGCTCGGCGGCCTTCTCGTCCGTCATCTCCGGCTCGTCCATGTCGGCCAGAGCCTCCAGCGCCGCCATCGCCTCCGCGTCCTCTTGGCTGTTCTCCTGGCTGTTGGGTCTGGCGGCGGCCAGAGCTGCGCACAGCAGGAGTCCGAGAACAAACTGCCACCTCATGATGAAGAAGTTAAGAGCTGTAGCCTGATGAAGCTGAGAAGCTGGTAGAGTTATCTAGCCTTGGCTGCTTGGTTGTCTGCTGGGCATCCAAGGGCCCTGTATTTATAGTGTAGAAATCAGCACGTTTTTCCGGTCGCTGGAATGCCGAGGGCTCCGCTGTGTCCCCTTCACGTGCTGCCGTCTTTTCTTGGATGGTTAGACCCTTACAGTATGTCTTAGCCATCTTTTAGCTTTATTGTCCATTTGCCACTCATTGCCAAGGCTCTGAGGGCATTGAACTTGAATACTACTGCATTTGAATTGAATTTGTTGGCCTGCCCGCCTGCATGCAATGTGTTATAGAAAGCACACACTGAGCTTCTCAAGTAGTTTGAGAACAATAGCTAAAGGTTTGAGTCGCTAAAATTGTTTATTCCATTTATAGAAGTCTAAAAGTTGAGTTTGAGATTGGAGAGGGCTGTCTGGACACCTCAGGTCGAGTTCAAGTTCGCTGCTTTGAGATAACGATTTGGCTGAACAAGCATGTTGTGCATCACTGCTGACAAGATGTTTGATTGTGATCGGCAGCTGATTCACTTCACCAATGAAGTTTTTTTCTTTAAACATCTAAAACGCATTTGTCTTTTCATTTGAAGTTTCTGCTGTTCGTAGTACACACTGCAGAAATAAGTACAATAGTTCATGTTACGAGCAACTTATCCTTATCAATTTTTTAAATGATATGATGCTTTCTAGGTCCTACATTTAATTAACTTCTACGTGTAATTTGAGTTCTGCATGCAATAATTTTTTAAGAATCTGGAAAATAACGTTTCTGTCAATAATTTTAACTTGTCCTATACTCAACAACTATTAAAGACTCACGAAGCTTGCTTGGCTCTAGTGTTTTCTCGGGTATCATGCTGAGATGCCTTATGCTCAGATGCCATATGCTCAGATGCCATATGCTCAGATGCCATATGCTCAGATCCCATATGCTCAGATGCCATATGCTCAGATCCTATTTGCTCAGATGCCATATGCTCAGATGCCATATGCTCAGATCCTATTTGCTCAGATGCCATATGCTCAGATCCTATTTGCTCAGATGCCATATGCTCAGATGCCATATGCTCAGATGCCATATGCTCAGATGCCATATGCTCAGATGCCATATGCTCAGATACCATATGCTCAGATCCTATTTGCTCAGATGCCATATGCTCAGATCCTATTTGCTCAGATGCCATATGCTCAGATGCCATATGCTCAGATGCCATATGCTCAGATGCCATATGCTCAGATGCCATATGCTCAGATGCCATATGCTCAGATCCTATTTGCTCAGATACCATATGCTCAGATGCCATATGCTCAGATCCTATTTGCTCAGATGCCATATGCTCAGATGCCATATGCTCAGATCCTATTTGCTCAGATGCCATATGCTCAGATGCCATATGCTCAGATCCTATTTGCTCAGATGCCATATGCTCAGATCCTATTTGCTCAGATGCCATATGCTCAGATGCCATATGCTCAGATGCCATATGCTCAGATGCCATATGCTCAGATGCCATATGCTCAGATACCATATGCTCAGATCCTATTTGCTCAGATGCCATATGCTCAGATCCTATTTGCTCAGATGCCATATGCTCAGATGCCATATGCTCAGATGCCATATGCTCAGATGCCATATGCTCAGATGCCATATGCTCAGATGCCATATGCTCAGATCCTATTTGCTCAGATACCATATGCTCAGATGCCATATGCTCAGATCCTATTTGCTCAGATGCCATATGCTCAGATGCCATATGCTCAGATGCCATATGCTCGGATGCCATATGCTTAGATGCCATATGCTCAGATCCTATTTGCTCAGATGCCATATACTCAGATGCCATATGCTCAGATGCCATATGCTCAGATGCCATATGCTCAGATGCATATGCTTAGATGCCATATGCTCAGATGCCATATGCTCAGATGCCATATGCTCAGATGCCATATGCTCAGATGCCATATGCTCAGATGCCATATGCTCAGATGCCATATGCTCATGTAGATTTGTTCAGATGTCTCAATTATACCAGAGCAGCTGCTTTCTGCAACCAAAACGATGTGCCGTGTTATGAAGGCTGCTGTGCTAACATATCCTCTGAGGTGCTTCAGGGAATTTGTTAGGCGCCGTTCCGGTTCGTTCTGGTGCTTCACTGTACGCTGCGAACTGCTCTTCCTTCGACGAGAACTTCTGTTGCGGTGACGCGTGGGTCGACGCGAACCGTCAAGGCGGCTCGGCATGCTTGGTGGCCAACACGCTGAAAACCGTAGTCTTATGCACCGCGCCGACCTGTTCCGATGCTGGCGACTCCTGCTGGCAGGCCGCAAGATCCCCGGAGCCCCAGATTCGCGTCAGCGCGAGGCCTACGTTCGCGTCCAAGCCCAGACAGATGCGCCCTGACGCTGATTCTGCAAGACCCGATATCATAATTTTTTCTGTTGTTCAGAAAGATTTTCCCAGATGCAATGTGCTCAGGTAAATTAGCTTAGATATGCAATGTGCTCAGGTAAATTAGCTTAGATATGCAATGTGCTCAGGTAAATTAGCTTAGATATGCAATGTGCTCAGGTAAATTAGCTTAGATATGCAATGTGCTCAGGTAAATTAGCTTAGATATGCAATGTGCTCAGGTAAATTAGCTTAGATATGCAATGTGCTCAGGTAAATTAGCTTAGATATGCAATGTGCTCAGGTAATTAGCTTAGATATGCAATGTGCTCAGGTAAATTAGCTTAGATATGCAATGTGCTCAGGTAAATTAGCTTAGATATGCAATGTGCTCAGGTAAATTAGCTTAGATACGAGCGTATGTAATGTGCGCATGGCGATTCGTCATATTCTCGGGGAGATTCGCCATATTCTTCGGGAGATTCGCCATAGTCTTCGGGAGATTCGCCATATTCTTCGCCATTACTTTTTATTTTACTGGAATAGTAGATATATTATGAAAGTGATTGACTTTAGCAGTGTTTATTTGATAGCTTATATAATAGTGCATTGTTATCATTATAAAGAATAATTACTTTGACATGTTTTTTTTTGCATTTAGGCCTAGTTTTTTATAGAATATAGCACAGACTATAATTACAATTGTTCTAGGTCTAACTTCTGTCTTACTAAGATTCTACTTTTTGTCACCAAGCATACATGTGTAACCTAGGGATTCACCTAGCTG
>NIVC01002535.1:0-42251 GCA_002269645.1 Macrostomum lignano | reverse complement strand
CTCGGCGGCCCCTCTCGTCCGTCATCTCCGGCTCGTCCATGTCGGCCAGAGCCTCCAGCGCCGCCATCGCCTCCGCGTCCTCTTGGCTGTTCTCCTGGCTGTTGGGCTGGCGCGGCCAGGGCTGCGCACAGCAGGAGTCCGAGAACAAACTGCCACCTCATGATGAAGAAGTTAAGAGCTGTAGCCTGATGAAGCTGAGAAGCTGGTAGAGTTATCTAGCCTTGGCTGCTTGGTTGTCCGCTAAGCATCCAAGGGCCCTGTATTTATAGTGTAGAAATCAGCACGTTTTTCCGGTCGTTGGAATGCCAAGGGCTCCGCTGTGTCCCCTTCACGTGCTGCCGTCTTTTCTTGGATGGTTAGACCCTTACAGTATGTCTTAGCCATCTTTTAGCTTTATTGTCCATTTGTCCACTCATTGCCAAGGCTCTGCAGGGCATTGAACTTGAATACTACTGCATTTGAATTGAATTTGTTGGCCTGCCCGCCTGCATGCAATGTGTTATAGAAAGCACACTGAGCTTCTCAAGTAGTTGAGAACAATAGCTAAAGGTTGAGTCGCTAAAATTGTGTATTCCATTTTATAGAAGCCTAAAAGTTGAGTTTGAGATTGGAGAGGGCTGTCTGGACACCTCAGGTCGAGTTCAAGTTCGCTGCTTTGAGATAACGATTTGGGCTGAACAAGCATGTTGTGCATCACTGCTGACAAGATGTTTGATTGTGATCGGCAGCTGATTCACTTCACCAATGAAGTTTTTTTCTTTGAACATCTAAAACGCATTTGTCTTTTCATTTGAAGTTTCTGCTGTTCGTAGTACACACTGCAGAAATAAGTACAATAGTTCATGTTACGAGCAACTTATCCTTATCAATTTTTTAAATGATATGATGCTTTCTAGGTCCTACATTTAATTAACTTCTACGTGTAATTTTGAGTTCTGCATGCAATAATTTTTTAAGAATCTGGAAAATAACGTTTCTGTCAATAATTTTAACTTGTCCTATACTCAACAACTATTAAAGACTCACGAAGCTTGCTTGGCTCTAGTGTTTTCTCGGGTATCATGCTGAGATGCCTTATGCTCAGATGCCATATGCTCAGATGCCATATGCTCAGATGCCATATGCTCAGATCCCATATGCTCAGATGCCATATGCTCAGATCCTATTTGCTCAGATGCCATATGCTCAGATCCTATTTGCTCAGATGCCATATGCTCAGATGCCATATGCTCAGATGCCATATGCTCAGATCCTATTTGCTCAGATGCCATATGCTCAGATCCTATTTGCTCAGATGCCATATGCTCAGATCCTATTTGCTCAGATGCCATATGCTCAGATGCCATATGCTCAGATCCTATTTGCTCAGATGCCATATGCTCAGATCCTATTTGCTCAGATGCCATATGCTCAGATCCTATTTGCTCAGATGCCATATGCTCAGATGCCATATGCTCAGATGCCATATGCTCAGATCCTATTTGCTCAGATGCCATATGCTCAGATCCTATTTGCTCAGATGCCATATGCTCAGATGCCATATGCTCAGATGCCATTTGCTCAGATCCTATTTGCTCAGATGCCATATGCTCAGATCCTATTTGCTCAGATGCCATATGCTCAGATCCTATTTGCTCAGATGCCATATGCTCAGATCCTATTTGCTCAGATGCCATATGCTCAGATGCCATATGCTCAGATGCCATATGCTCAGATGCCATATGCTCAGATCCTATTTGCTCAGATGCCATATGCTCAGATGCCATATGCTCAGATCCCATATGCTCAGATGCCATATGCTCAGATGCCATATGCTCAGATGCCATATGCTCAGATCCTATTTGCTCAGATGCCATATGCTCAGATGCCATATGCTCAGATCCTATTTGCTCAGATGCCATATGCTCAGATGCCATATGCTCAGATGCCATATGCTCAGGTATACCATATGCTCAGATACCATATACTCTGATGCCATATGCTCAGATCCTATTTGCTCAGATGCCATATGCTCAGATGCCATATGCTCAGATGCCATATGCTCAGATGCCATATGCTCGGATGCCATATGCTTAGATGCCATATGCTCAGATCCTATTTGCTCAGATGCCATATACTCAGATGCCATATGCTCAGATGCCATATGCTCAGATGCCATATGCTCAGATGCCATATGCTCAGATGCCATATGCTCAGATGCCATATGCTCAGATGCCATATGCTCAGATGCCATATGCTCAGATGCCATATGCTCAGATGCCATATGCTCAGATGCCATATGCTCAGATGCCATATGCTCAGATGCCATATGCTCAGATGCCATATGCTCATGTAGATTTGTTCAGATGTCTCAATTATACCAGAGCAGCTGCTTTCTGCAACCAAAACGATGTGCCGTGTTATGAAGGCTGCTGTGCTAACATATCCTCTGAGGTGCTTCAAGGAATTCGTTAGGCGCCGTTCCGGTTCGTTCTGGTGCTTCACTGTACGCTGCGAACTGCTCTTCCTTCGACGAGAACTTCTGTTGCGGTGACGCGTGGGTCGACGCGAACCGTCAAGGCGGCTCGGCATGCTTGGTGGCCAACACGCTGAAAACCGTAGTCTTATGCACCGCGCCGACCTGTTCCGATGCTGGCGACTCCTGCTGGCAGGCCGCAAGATCCCCGGAGCCCCAGATTCGGTCAGCGCGAGGCCTACGTTCGCGTCCAAGCCCAGACAGATGCGCCCTGACGCTGATTCTGCAAGACCCCGATATCATAATTTTTTCTGTTGTTCAGAAAGATTTTCCCAGATGCAATGTGCTCAGGTAAATTAGCTTAGATATGCAATGTGCTCAGGTAAATTAGCTTAGATATGCAATGTGCTCAGGTAAATTAGCTTAGATATGCAATGTGCTCAGGTAAATTAGCTTAGATATGCAATGTGCTCAGGTAAATTAGCTTAGATATGCAATGTGCTCAGGTAAATTAGCTTAGATATGCAATGTGCTCAGGTAAATTAGCTTAGATATGCAATGTGCTCAGGTAAATTAGCTTAGATATGCAATGTGCTCAGGTAAATTAGCTTAGATATGCAATGTGCTCAGGTAAATTAGCTTAGATATGCAATGTGCTCAGGTAAATTAGCTTAGATATGCAATGTGCTCAGGTAAATTAGCTTAGATACGAGCGTATGTAATGTGCGCGTGGCGATTCGTCATATTCTCGGGGAGATTCGCCATATTCTTCGGGAGATTCGCCATAGTCTTCGGGAGATTCGCCATATTCTTGTGGAGATTCGCCATATTCTCTGGGAGATTCACCATATTCTTTTGGAGATTCGCCATATTCTTGGGGAGATTCGCCATATTCTCTGGGAGATTCACCATATTCTTTTGGAGATTCGCCATATTCTTGGGGAGATTTGCCATATTCTTGGAGAGATTTGCCATATTCTTTTGGAGATTCGCCATATTCTTGGGGAGATTTGTCATATTCTTGGGGAGATTCGCCATATTCTTGTGGAGATTCGCCATATTCTTTTGGAGATTCGCCATATTCTTTTGGAGATTCGCCATATTCTTGGGGAGATTCGCCATATTCTTGAGGAGATTTGCCATATTCTTGGGGAGATTCGCCATATTCTTGGGGAGATTTGTCATATTCTTGGGGAGATTCGCCATATTCTTGAGGAGATTTGTCATATTCTTGGGGAGATTCGCCATATTCTTGTGGAGATTCGCCATATTCTTTTGGAGATTCGCCATATTCTTTTGGAGATTCGCCATATTCTTGGGGAGATTCGCCATATTCTCTGGGAGATTCACCATATTCTTTTGGAGATTCGCCATATTATTGGGGAGATTTGCCATATTCTTGTGGAGATTCGCCCTATAAAATTTTGTAGATTCGCCATATTCTTTTGGAGATTCGCCATATTCTTGGGGAGATTTGCCATATTCTTCGGGAGATTGGCTATATTCTTGGGGAGATTCACCATATTCTTGGGGAGATTCGCCATATTCTTGAGGAGATTTGCCATATTCTTGGGGAGATTTGCCATATTCTTGGGGAGGTCAACACAGAGGTCAACATTAGGCTTCAGAAACATTTTTAAATTCTTAGGAAGCATGTTCTTCAATTTTTAAACTTTGGTTTGAAACTTAATCAGCTCTAGTAGAGTCGCTTCTTTGCTAACATCTCTCTGGAATCTGTGACCTCTCCCCGCACCCTGCCCAGTGGCGCTAGCTAGAGTGCTCTCTGGAAGCTGTGACCTCTCCCCGCACCCTGCCCAGTGGCGCTAGCTAGAGTGTCTTTGGCTAGGTGGCTGGGGGGGGAGTTATGAGAACAGCAAGCTCTATTGTTCTCAATAGAAGCTACTATACTCGTAAGAGCTTGGGCAGCGCTGTAGAGTTCAATGCCGCGCTTGTGCACAAATTCAATTCGACAAATTTGTACAACAAATTCAATTCAAATGCAGTAGTATTCAAGTTCAATGCCCTCAGAGCCTTGGCAATGAGTGGACAAATGGACAATAAAGCTAAAAGATGGCTAAGACATACTGTAAGGGTCTAACCATCCAAGAAAAGACGGCAGCACGTGAAGGGGACACAGCGGAGCCCTTGGCATTCCAACGACCGGAAAAACGTGCTGATTTCTACACTATAAATACAGGGCCCTTGGATGCTTAGCGGACAACCAAGCAGCCAAGGCTAGATAACTCTACCAGCTTCTCAGCTTCATCAGGCTACAGCTCTTAACTTCTTCATCATGAGGTGGCAGTTTGTTCTCGGACTCCTGCTGTGCGCAGCCCTGGCCGCCGCCAGACCCAACAGCCAGGAGAACAGCCAAGAGGACGCGGAGGCGATGGCGGCGCTGGAGGCTCTGGCCGACATGGACGAGCCGGAGATGACGGACGAGAGGGCCGCCGAGCTGCAGAAGAAGTGGCTCCTTCGCCGCATCCGCATCAGGTGGAGGAGGGTGCTCCGCGTTGCCAGCAGGGCCTACAGGATCTACCGCCACCTGCCGCTAGGCAAGTAGGTAGACTGTAGGCAGGTGCTCCGCTGCACCCACTGACCTCGGACACGGACCGGACACCGCCCATGATCACTGGCCTTTGAACTGTGGGACTCAATCAGATTATTTCTAGTTGCTAACCATGTACTGTAACTGTATTGTTGACTGAAATATAATTTAATAAAGTATTCCCTACACTGAGATTAATTTTGTACTGGATTTAATTAGTTCGGGCAAATACGAGTACTTATAATCTGTTTGGCGTTTCGTGTTCAACATTATTTAATTGATTAGCATTTAGTCTGCAGACCCGCACATTGATTAATACATTCAAGGGTTTAATTGCAATTTACTCAGGTTTTCAAATACTCATTTACACGGGCAAATCATTTAGCAGCAGTAAGCAACAAAAAGTGTATATTTAATTTTTTATGACACCAGAGCAACATGAGCAGACCTACTCGACTTACTCAAAAATCCATGGCTCATTTTAGGCACTGGAAGCGGCCAGTCATAAAATGACGTAGTAAAAATAATGAGCTCGTGTAAAAACTACCTAATAACATTTTGTAACAGTAGGTGAAGTCTGGCTAGCTGGGATTTATAAAACATGATCGAAAAATTCAAATTACAATGCATTTGGAATAGATTAATATATGCCAATTGACTTAATTAGTAACTGGTAGATGAAAAATGACTAAGTGTCGGGTCATGATTAAAACTTATATTATACAAAACAGATGGAAATGCACATTTCATTGATCCCGATTTCTTCCTAACACGGATTAATAACGTGCACCAGTTAGTTATTGGATTGGAAGTAATATCAAATTTAAGTAGAGGGGTGGCAGATTCAAGGACACTGAGGGGAGCGGAGAGGCAGATTCAAGGACACTGAGGGGAGCGGAGAGGCAGATTCATGGACACTGAGGGGAGCGGAGAGGCAGATTCAAGGACACTGAGGGGAGCGGAGAGGCAGATTCATGGACACTGAGGGGAGCGGAGAGGCAGATTCATGGACACTGAGGGGAGCGGAGAGGCAGATTCAAGGACACTGAGGGGAGAAGAGAGGCAGATTCAAGGACACTGAGGGGAGCAGAGAGGCAGATTCAAGGACACTGAGGGGAGCAGAGAGGCAGATTCAAGGACACTGAGGGGAGCAGAGAGGCAGATTCAAGGACACTGAGGGGAGCAGAGAGGCAGATTCAAGGACACTGAGGGGAGCAGAGAGGCAGATTCAAGGACACTGAGGGGAGCAGAGAGGCAGATTCAAGGACACTGAGGGGAGCAGAGAGGCAGATTCAAGGACACTGAGGGGAGCAGAGAGGCAGATTCAAGGACACTAAGGGGAGCAGAGAGGCAGATTTGAATTACTTAAGGCTGGGTAGCAGGAAACGGGTAGTAGTATGAATAATTAAAGTTGTAGGAGTATTTCATCAGCACATGTCTACTACAAGTAGGCAAGTTCATATCCAAGGCCTAGCCTCGCAATCCTAATTCGGAGACTTTCCGTTGAGCAAACTGCATAACAACCATTGAAGTGCCGTTAGCTAAGAAGCTGCGAATGGTGCCCGGCAGCAGGCCGCGATAAAGTCCGAAGAAGCCGCCTCGCTGCTGAATAGTGAGCCTGAGCCTGGCAAGGATTGGCATGGGCTGGCCATACTGGCCCTGCACCTGGCTCTTCATGTACTCCAGCGGCCACACGAGCCACCAGGCGGCTGTCGCAGCCATTCCCGATGCCAGGAATGGTCCAGCAACTGAACGGGAAAAAAGTCCGGAAAATGTCTCCGACCGGAGTCAATTAAAACAAAGTAAGTAGTCATTAGGCCGAGGGTTCGAACCCAGGTGACGCTGAAACCGCTGTAGAGTCCGCCCAGGGTCCAAGTTTGGCCAGTTTGGCGACGGATTTTCGCCACTTCAAGCGGGCACTCGATTATGGCGCGAGCGGTGGATGCCAGAATGCCGCCTAAGATGACCCGCCTGCGGCGATGGGGAGAGCGCTGATGCTGAAACGCTGATGGGGAGAGCACTGTATCAGCCATGGAGTGCTGTGGGGCTTATAGTCCTCATCGGATACAGTGCTGTGGGGCTTATAGTCCTCATCGGATACAGTGCTGTGGGGCTTATAGTCCTCATCGGATACAGTGCTGTGGGGCTTATAGTCCTCATCGGATACAGTGCTGTGGGGCTTATAGTCCTCATCTGATACAGTGCTGTGGGGCTTATAGTCCTCATCGGATACAGTGCTGTGGGGCTTATAGTCCTCATTTGATACAGTGCTGTGGGGCTTATAGTCCTCATCGGATACAGTGCTGTGGGGCTTATAGTCCTCATCTGATACAGTGCTGTGGGGCTTATAGTCCTCATCTGATACAGTACTGTGGGCTTATAGTCCTCATCTGATACAGTGCTGTGGAGCTTATAGTCCTCATCTGATACAGTGCTGTGGGCTTATAGTCCTCATCTGATACAGTGCTGTGGGGCTTATAGTCCTCATCTGATACAGTACTGTGGGCTTATAGTCCTCATCTGATACAGTACTGTGGGCTTATAGTCCTCATCTGATACAGTACTGTGGGCTTATAGTCCTCATCTGATACAGTGCTGTGGGCTTATAGTCCTCATCTGATACAGTGCTGTTGGCTTATAGTCCTCATTTGATACAGTGCTGTGGGGCTTATAGTCCTCATCTGATACAGTGCTGTGGGCTTATAGTCCTCATCTGATACAGTGCTGTGGGCTTATAGTCCTCATCTGATACAGTGCTGTGGGCTTATAGTCCTCATCTGATACAGTACTGTGGGCTTATAGTCCTCATCTGATACAGTGCTGTGGGCTTATAGTCCTCATCTGATACAGTGCTGTGGGCTTATAGTCCTCATCTGATACAGTGCTGTGGGCTTATAGTCCTCATCTGATACAGTGCTGTGGGCTTATAGTCCTCATCTGATACAGTGCTGTGGGCTTATAGTCCTCATCTGATACAGTGCTGTGGGGCTTATAGTCCTCATCTGATACAGTGCTGTGGGCTTATAGTCCTCATTTGATACAGTACTGTGGGCTTATAGTCCTCATCTGATACAGTGCTGTGGGCTTATAGTCCTCATTTGATACAGTGCTGTGGGCTTATAGTCCTCATCTGATACAGTGCTGTGGGCTTATAGTCCTCATCTGATACAGTACTGTGGGCTTATAGTCCTCATCTGATACAGTGCTGTGGGCTTATAATCCTCATCTGATACAGTGCTGTGGGCTTATAGTCCTCATCTGATACAGTGCTGTGGGCTTATAGTCCTCATCTGATACAGTGCTGTGGGCTTATAGTCCTCATCTGATACAGTGCTGTGGGGCTTATGGCTCATTCCATATAAGATGGACATATTTGGAAAATAGAAAAAAGTCAATATTTTTGCTTGCCATTGCCTAATTAGCCTATTTTTTTACCAAATGTTTATATTGTGCAATATATACAATCTAAGAATAAAGGAATGGTAAAATGTTGGATTAGTATGTTATCAATTGGCAAAAAGTCATTTTAGTAAAAATTTGGACATTTTTTGAAGCAAAAGACATCATTAAGATTTTGTACCTTTTAAAAACAAATAGAAAGCTTTTGAAGGTTGAAACAAACTATAGATAAAAGTATAGTACTTGCATCATCAGATAAAAGCATTGGTGACCAAATAATCTATTATATTTTTAATGTATTAGTACCTCAAAGTTACTGAATTGACAGAAAAAAAAATGTTACGACCATAAGGCTGCCTTTTCTTTTGTATCTTTGTTGCCTTTTGAGTTTATATATTCTAATAAAAGAGTATGATTTCTAAAGATGTTCTTAGTCAAATTTTAAAAATGTATTGCAAAATATCAAAAATGAAAAATGTTATAAGACTTTTACCTTTTAGTTTCTATATGTCAAAAATCCTGTCGTTACGACCATAAGTGTCATTTAAGGTTTAATAGCATCTATACTAATGATGATATCTATATGAAACTCTATAAATATATTCTAGACAAAATAATCTTTCATTTAAAATATTGGTTTAGTATATTCTATTATTAGATTTCATTTTATAAGTAAAAATAACCTGTCATGTTACGACCATGCTTATATGGAATGAGCCTTATAGTCCTCATCTGATACAGTGCTGTGGGGCTTATAGTCCTCATCTGATACAGTGCTGTGGGGCTTATAGTCCTCATCTGATACAGTGCTGTGGGCTTATAGTCCTCATCTGATACAGTGCTGTGGGCTTATAGTCCTCATCTGATACAGTGCTGTGGGCTTATAGTCCTCATCTGATACAGTGCTGTGGGCTTATAGTCCTCATCTGATACAGTGCTGTGGGCTTATAGTCCTCATCTGATACAGTGCTGTGGGCTTATAGTCCTCATCTGATACAGTGCTGTGGGCTTATAGTCCTCATCTGATACAGTGCTGTGGGCTTATAGTCCTCATCTGATACAGTGCTGTGGGCTTATAGTCCTCATCTGATACAGTGCTGTGGGCTTATAGTCCTCATCTGATACAGTGCTGTGGGCTTATAGTCCTCATCTGATACAGTGCTGTGTGTCCTCAGATGGGGTGGTGGTGGCTGAGTCTCGCTGCTGGGGTTAAGGTGGCAAATCAATATTGAAGATTGAAACGCTACAATCGTTGGGATTGATAGCACTCACCCTTGCACTCCGCCGGTGAAGGGGATGGGCTCAATAAACAGACTAGAGCTCAAGCCGGTGTAGACACTTTCGAACACGGCAAATTGGGTTGAACGAAAAATTCCAGAGCCCCACAGAGGCGGAATGCAACCCCTAGGATGTATAAAAGGCAGGGAATTAATTTATATTGAACTTCGTGTCTTCTTGGTGAATCAAATGTAGACAGCGGCATTTAGACTTACCGATATAATCCAATAACTCCTTCAGCACGCCAAGTTTTGCTAAAAGCTTTCAGCATTCCGCCAGTGTCAAAGCCTCGCTGGGCCTGCATTTTGGTCTTCATAGTGTCAAATGGGTGGCCAACAACCACATTGGTGACACCATAGAGGATGCCAACGCCTAGACCTATGCCCCCTTCCTTAAGCCAATGAGCTCGTTTCTCATTGTGCGTCATGGCACCTATGGCAACACTGAAAAAGTATAGTTAATACAAAGTAACAAACATTTTATTTAGGTTGTCAATATGCAAAAATAATCGATTAACTATTGTTTCACAATGATAAATGCTGAAATTTTAAGAAAAGCAATTAAATTGTATATATAGTAGTTGACGATTTTATGATACAACTCAAACTCAAACTCAAACAACAGTTTTGCACTACATGTACATTTATGATTGAGATGGTCGATGGTGGGGGATTAAGTTAGGATGAATGAAGCCAATGGGGAAGCCATCCAGCATTTGCCACTATCAAAGAAGGCTAGATTGCAAAGGAGGGCCTTCTTGGAAACCAATCCTTGATAAGTAGGCCATGGCCCTCAGAAGATCTTGAATGGTAAGAATTAAAGAAAACACGTCAGGAGAGGAGAGAAGGGAGAGAGGAGAGAGGGAGAAAAGAGAGAGAAAGGGAAAATAAGAGGGGAGAGGGGAGGAGAGGGGAGAGAGGAGAGAAAATGGGACAGAAGAGAATCTCGCCATTCGCCCTTGGCCTTGCCTGCATGATCCCTACAGCTTGAGTTCATGCAGCAGCTCAGGACAGAGGGTCTAAGACTTTTGGTCTGTTATAATTGGCTCCCTCGCCATCTGTTGATTGGTTTTTATGTCATGTCTTATTAAGGCTATTGGATAATTGTGATAAAGGGAAAAATTAATTCTTAAAACATTCTTGTCTTTGCTTACTTTTAGTAGTGTACAGTTGACAAAATTTCATATAATTCTTGCAACAATGAGCAATTTTCTAAAATTTTGTTTTAAACCAATGAAAAAATTTGTTAAAGTTGATCAACTTTGCCCAACCAAGGATATTTCACTTGATTTTATGGGTACTATATAAGCAGTGACACCTATAGAAGAAATAAACTCTAACTTTTGGCTTCTGGAGAACCATTCTAACTTTTATGCTCCAAAGTTGCAGTTGCCAATTAGCCATCCAAATAGGCTTTAAATTCAAGTTTTCCCTGAAGTTTTAATTCTTTTAGTCAAGCAAGATTATAAAGACCCTAAGAAATGTTCAGGGCAAAGGGCTGTAAAGGCTCAGGGAAAAGCTGTAAAAGCCCCAGAGAAAGCTAGAAAAGCTTAGTAAATATCAAGCCATAAATGCTTAAACTAGGAAATCAAGCTGTGAAGGCTAAAATTAGGCACTAGGATCAGGTGATTAGACAGTAGGTTAGTAAACATTAGACATTAGGCATTAGCATTAACAAAAAACTATGAAGGTGTTAGTAGATTAATGGCTGATATTAGAAACCTTTGATCCCTGGAAAATGCAATAATTTCAGACTTGTTTTAAATTTAGTAGTCCTACCACTCAGGCACTCATAGCTACCATTAGTTTTCCAAGAAATCAAGTGAATTAAGATATTTTCTTAGAAAGCAGAAATTAGCACTAGAACAATTTGGTGATAGTGACATGCTTGGGCGCAACCCAGGGATTCACCCAGCCATTTCTATTGGCAACACACATGTAAGTTGCTATTGGATGGAATAGTAGTCACATGACTACTCTTAGCCAATAGCGACTTATATGTATATGTTGCCAATAGAAACAGCTAGGTGAATCCCTAGGTTACACATGTATGCTTGGTGACAAAAAGTAGAATCTTAGTAAGACAGAAGTTAGACCTAGAACAATTGTAATTATAAGTCTGTGCTATATTCTATAAAAAACTAGGCCTAAATGCAAAAAAAACATGTCAAAGTAATTATTCTTTATAATGATAACAATGCACTATTATATAAGCTATCAAATAAACACTGCTAAAGTCAATCACTTTCATAATATATCTACTATTCCAGTAAAATAAAAGTAATGGCGAAGAATATGGCGAATCTCCCGAAGACTATGGCGAATCTCCCGAAGAATATGGCGAATCTCCCGAAGACTATGGCGAATCTCCCGAAGAATATGGCGAATCTCCCCGAGAATATGACGAATCGCCACGCGCACATTACATACGCTCGTATCTAAGCTAATTTACCTGAGCACATTGCATATCTAAGCTAATTTACCTGAGCACATTGCATATCTAAGCTAATTTACCTGAGCACATTGCATATCTAAGCTAATTTACCTGAGCACATTGCATATCTAAGCTAATTTACCTGAGCACATTGCATATCTAAGCTAATTTACCTGAGCACATTGCATCTGGGAAAATCTTTCTGAACAACAGAAAAAATTATGATATCGGGGTCTTGCAGAATCAGCGTCAGGGCGCATCTGTCTGGGCTTGGACGCGAACGTAGGCCTCGCGCTGACCGAATCTGGGGCTCCGGGGATCTTGCGGCCTGCCAGCAGGAGTCGCCAGCATCGGACCAGGTCGGCGCGGTGCATAAGACTACGGTTTTCAGCGTGTTGGCCACCAAGCATGCCGAGCCGCCTTGACGGTTCGCGTCGACCCACGCGTCACCGCAACAGAAGTTCTCGTCGAAGGAAGAGCAGTTCGCAGCGTACAGTGAAGCACCAGAACGAACCGGAACGGCGCCTAACAAATTCCCTGAAGCACCTCAGAGGATATGTTAGCACAGCAGCCTTCATAACACGGCACATCGTTTTGGTTGCAGAAAGCAGCTGCTCTGGTATAATTGAGACATCTGAGCAAATCTACATGAGCATATGGCATCAGAGTATATGGTATCTGAGCATATGGTATACCTGAGCATATGGCATCTGAGCATATGGCATCTGAGCATATGGCATCTGAGCATATGGCATCTGAGCATATGGCATCTAAGCATATGGCATCTGAGCATATGGCATCTGAGCATATGGCATCTGAGCATATGGCATCTAAGCATATGGCATCCGAGCATATGGCATCTGAGCAAATAGGATCTGAGCATATGGCATCTGAGCAAATAGGATCTGAGCATATGGCATCTGAGCATATGGCATCTGAGCAAATAGGATCTGAGCATATGGCATCTGAGCAAATAGGATCTGAGCATATGACATCTGAGCAAATAGGATCTGAGCATATGGCATCTGAGCAAATAGGATCTGAGCATATGGCATCTGAGCATATGGCATCTGAGCATATGGGATCTGAGCAAATAGGATCTGAGCATATGGCATCTGAGCATATGGTATCTGAGCAAATAGGATCTGAGCATATGGCATCTGAGCATATGGGATCTGAGCATATGGCATCTGAGCATATGGCATCTGAGCATATGGCATCTGAGCATATGGCATCTGAGCAAATAGGATCTGAGCATATGGCATCTGAGCAAATAGGATCTGAGCATATGGCATCTGAGCAAATAGGATCTGAGCATATGGCATCTGAGCAAATAGGATCTGAGCATATGGCATCTGAGCATATGGCATCTGAGCATAAGGCATCTCAGCATGATACCCGAGCAAACACTAGAGCCAAGCAAGCTTCGTGAGTCTTTAATAGTTGTTGAGTATAGGACAAGTTAAAATTATTGACAGAAACGTTATTTTCCAGATTCTTAAAAAATTATTGCATGCAGAACTCAAAATTACACGTAGAAGTTAATTAAATGTAGGACCTAGAAAGCATCATATCATTTAAAAAATTGATAAGGATAAGTTGCTCGTAACATGAACTATTGTACTTATTTCTGCAGTGTGTACTACGAACAGCAGAAACTTCAAATGAAAAGACAAATGCGTTTTAGATGTTCAAAGAAAAAAACTTCATTGGTGAAGTGAATCAGCTGCCGATCACAATCAAACATCTTGTCAGCAGTGATGCACAACATGCTTGTTCAGCCAAATCGTTATCTCAAAGCAGCGAACTTGAACTCGACCTGAGGTGTCCAGACAGCCCTCTCCAATCTCAAACTCAACTTTTAGGCTTCTATAAAATGGAATACACAATTTTAGCGACTCAAACCTTTAGCTATTGTTCTCAAACTACTTGAGAAGCTCAGTGTGCTTTCTATAACACATTGCATGCAGGCGGGCAGGCCAACAAATTCAATTCAAATGCAGTAGTATTCAAGTTCAATGCCCTCAGAGCCTTGGCAATGAGTGGACAAATGGACAATAAAGCTAAAAGATGGCTAAGACATAAGGGGCTAACCATCCAAGAAAAGACGGCAGCACGTGAAGGGGACACAGCGGAGCCCTTGGCATTCCAATCGACCGGAAAAACGTGCTGATTTCTACACTATAAATACAGGGCCCTTGGATGCTTAGCGGACAACCAAGCAGCCAAGGCTAGATAACTCTACCAGCTTCTCAGCTTCATCAGGCTACAGCTCTTAACTTCTTCATCATGAGGTGGCAGTTTGTTCTCGGACTCCTGCTGTGCGCAGCCCTGGCCGCCGCCAGACCCAACAGCCAGGAGAACAGCCAAGAGGACGCGGAGGCGATGGCGGCGCTGGAGGCTCTGGCCGACATGGACGAGCCGGAGATGACGGACGAGAGGGCCGCCGAGCTGCAGAAGAAGTGGCTCCTTCGCCGCATCCGCATCAGGTGGAGGAGGGTGCTCCGCGTTGCCAGCAGGGCCTACAGGATCTACCGCCACCTGCCGCTAGGCAAGTAGGTAGACTGTAGGCAGGTGCTCCGCTGCACCCACTGACCTCGGACACGGACCGGACACCGCCCATGATCGCTGGCCTTTGAACTGTGGGACTCAATCAGATTATTTCTAGTTGCTAACCATGTACTGTAACTGTATTGTTGACTGAAATATAATTTAATGAAGTATTCCCTACACTGAGATTAATTTTGTACTGGATTTAATTAGTTCGGGCAAATACGAGTACTTATAATCTGTTTGGCGTTTCGTGTTCAACATTATTTAATTGATTAGCATTTAGTCTGCAGACCCGCACATTGATTAATACATTCAAGGGTTTAATTGCAATTTACTCAGGTTTTCAAATACTCATTTACACGGGCAAATCATTTAGCAGCAGTAAGCAACAAAAAGTGTATATTTAATTTTTTATGACACCAGAGCAACATGAGCAGACCTACTCGACTTACTCAAAAATCCATGGCTCATTTTAGGCACCGGAAGCGGCCAGTCATAAAATGACGTAGTAAAAATAATGAGCTCGTGTAAAAACTACCTAATAACATTTTGTAACAGTAGGTGAAGTCTGGCTAGCTGGGATTTATAAAACATGATCGAAAAATTCAAATTACAATGCATTTGGAATAGATTAATATATGCCAATTGACTTAATTAGTAACTGGTAGATGAAAAATGACTAAGTGTCGGGTCATGATTAAAACTTATATTATACAAAACAGATGGAAATGCACATTTCATTGATCCCGATTTCTTCCTAACACGGATTAATAACGTGCACCAGTTAGTTATTGGATTGGAAGTAATATCAAATTTAAGTAGAGGGGTGGCAGATTCAAGGACACTGAGGGGAGCGGAGAGGCAGATTCAAGGACACTGAGGGGAGCGGAGAGGCAGATTCAAGGACACTGAGGGGAGCGGAGAGGCAGATTCAAGGACACTGAGGGGAGCAGAGAGGCAGATTCAAGGACACTGAGGGGAGAAGAGAGGCAGATTCAAGGACACTGAGGGGAGCAGAGAGGCAGATTCAAGGACACTGAGGGGAGCAGAGAGGCAGATTCAAGGACACTGAGGGGAGCAGAGAGGCAGATTCAAGGACACTGAGGGGAGCAGAGAGGCAGATTCAAGGACACTGAGGGGAGCAGAGAGGCAGATTCAAGGACACTGAGGGGAGCAGAGAGGCAGATTCAAGGACACTGAGGGGAGCAGAGAGGCAGATTCAAGGACACTGAGGGGAGCAGAGAGGCAGATTCATGGACACTGAGGGGAGCGGAGAGGCAGATTCAAGGACACTGAGGGGAGCAGAGAGGCAGATTCAAGGACACTGAGGGGAGAAGAGAGGCAGATTCAAGGACACTGAGGGGAGCAGAGAGGCAGATTCAAGGACACTGAGGGGAGCAGAGAGGCAGATTCAAGGACACTGAGGGGAGCAGAGAGGCAGATTCAAGGACACTGAGGGGAGCAGAGAGGCAGATTCAAGGACACTGAGGGGAGCAGAGAGGCAGATTCAAGGACACTGAGGGGAGCAGAGAGGCAGATTCAAGGACACTGAGGGGAGCAGAGAGGCAGATTCAAGGACACTGAGGGGAGCAGAGAGGCAGATTCAAGGACACTGAGGGGAGAAGAGAGGCAGATTCAAGGACACTGAGGGGAGCAGAGAGGCAGATTCAAGGACACTGAGGGGAGCAGAGAGGCAGATTCAAGGACACTGAGGGGAGCAGAGAGGCAGATTCAAGGACACTGAGGGGAGCAGAGAGGCAGATTCAAGGACACTGAGGGGAGCAGAGAGGCAGATTCAAGGACACTGAGGGGAGCAGAGAGGCAGATTCAAGGACACTGAGGGGAGCAGAGAGGCAGATTCAAGGACACTGAGGGGAGCAGAGAGGCAGATTCAAGGACACTGAGGGGAGCAGAGAGGCAGATTCAAGGACACTGAGGGGAGCAGAGAGGCAGATTCAAGGACACTGAGGGGAGCAGAGAGGCAGATTCAAGGACACTGAGGGTAGCAGAGAGGCAGATTCAAGGACACTGAGGGGAGCAGAGAGGCAGATTTGAATTACTTAAGGCTGGGTAGCAGGAAACGGGTAGTAGTATGAATAATTAAAGTTGTAGGAGTATTTCATCAGCACATGTCTACTACAAGTAGGCAAGTTCATATCCAAGGCCTAGCCTCGCAATCCTAATTCGGAGACTTTCCGTTGAGCAAACTGCATAACAACCATTGAAGTGCCGTTAGCTAAGAAGCTGCGAATGGTGCCCGGCAGCAGGCCGCGATAAAGTCCGAAGAAGCCGCCTCGCTGCTGAATAGTGAGCCTGAGCCTGGCAAGGATTGGCATGGGCTGGCCATACTGGCCCTGCACCTGGCTCTTCATGTACTCCAGCGGCCACACGAGCCACCAGGCGGCTGTCGCAGCCATTCCCGATGCCAGGAATGGTCCAGCAACTGAACGGGAAAAAAGTCCGGAAAATGTCTCCGACCGGAGTCAATTAAAACAAAGTAAGTAGTCATTAGGCCGAGGGTTCGAACCCAGGTGACGCTGAAACCGCTGTAGAGTCCGCCCAGGGTCCAAGTTTGGCCAGTTTGGCGACGGATTTTCGCCACTTCAAGCGGGCACTCGATTATGGCGCGAGCGGTGGATGCCAGAATGCCGCCTAAGATGACCCGCCTGCGGCGATGGGGAGAGCGCTGATGCTGAAACGCTGATGGGGAGAGCACTGTATCAGCCATGGAGTGCTGTGGGGCTTATAGTCCTCATCGGATACAGTGCTGTGGGGCTTATAGTCCTCATCGGATACAGTGCTGTGGGCTTATAGTCCTCATCTGATACAGTGCTGTGGGCTTATAGTCCTCATTTGATACAGTGCTGTGGGCTTATAGTCCTCATCGGATACAGTGCTGTGGGGCTTATAGTCCTCATCTGATACAGTGCTGTGGGCTTATAGTCCTCATCGGATACAGTGCTGTGGGGCTTATAGTCCTCATTTGATACAGTGCTGTGGGGCTTATAGTCCTCATTTGATACAGTGCTGTGGGGCTTATAGTCCTCATCGGATACAGTGCTGTGGGGCTTATAGTCCTCATCGGATACAGTGCTGTGGGGCTTATAGTCCTCATTTGATACAGTGCTGTGGGGCTTATAGTCCTCATCTGATACAGTGCTGTGGGGCTTATAGTCCTCATCTGATACAGTGCTGTGGGGCTTATAGTCCTCATTTGATACAGTGCTGTGGGGCTTATAGTCCTCATTTGATACAGTGCTGTGGGGCTTATAGTCCTCATCTGATACAGTGCTGTGGGCTTATAGTCCTCATCTGATACAGTGCTGTGGGGCTTATAGTCCTCATTTGATACAGTGCTGTGGGCTTATAGTCCTCATCTGATACAGTACTGTGGGCTTATAGTCCTCATCTTATACAGTGCTGTGGGCTTATAGTCCTCATCTTATACAGTGCTGTGGGCTTATAGTCCTCATCTGATACAGTGCTGTGGGCTTATAGTCCTCATCTTATACAGTGCTGTGGGCTTATAGTCCTCATCTTATACAGTGCTGTGGGCTTATAGTCCTCATCTTATACAGTGCTGTGGGGCTTATAGTCCTCATCTGATACAGTGCTGTGGGCTTATAGTCCTCATCTGATACAGTGCTGTGGGCTTATAGTCCTCATCTTATACAGTGCTGTGGGCTTATAGTCCTCATCTTATACAGTGCTGTGGGGCTTATAGTACTCATCTGATACAGTGCTGTGGGCTTATAGTCCTTATCTGATACAGTGCTGTGGGCTTAGAGTCCTCATCTGATACAGTGCTGTGGGCTTATAGTCCTCATCTTATACAGTGCTGTGGGCTTATAGTCCTTATCTGATACAGTGCTGTGGGCTTATAGTCTTCATCTTATACAGTGCTGTGGGCTTATAGTCCTCATCTTATACAGTGCTGTGGGCTTATAGTCCTCATCTGATACAGTGCTGTGGGCTTATAGTCCTCATCTTATACAGTGCTGTGGGCTTATAGTCCTCATCTGATACAGTGCTGTGGGCTTATAGTCCTCATCTTATACAGTGCTGTGGGCTTATAGTCCTCATCTGATACAGTGCTGTGGGCTTATAGTCCTCATCTGATACAGTGCTGTGGGCTTATAGTCCTCATCTGATACAGTGCTGTGGGCTTATAGTCCTCATCTGATACAGTGCTGTGGGTCCTCAGATGGGGTGGTGGTGGCTGAGTCTCGCTGCTGGGGTTAAGGTGGCAAATCAATATTGAAGATTGAAACGCTACAATCGTTGGGATTGATAGCACTCACCCTTGCACTCCGCCGGTGAAGGGGATGGGCTCAATAAACAGACTAGAGCTCAAGCCGGTGTAGACACTTTCGAACACGGCAAATTGGGTTGAACGAAAAATTCCAGAGCCCCACAGAGGCGGAATGCAACCCCTAGGATGTATAAAAGGCAGGGAATTAATTTATATTGAACTTCGTGTCTTCTTGGTGAATCAAATGTAGACAGCGGCATTTAGACTTACCGATATAATCCAATAACTCCTTCAGCACGCCAAGTTTTGCTAAAAGCTTTCAGCATTCCGCCAGTGTCAAAGCCTCGCTGGGCCTGCATTTTGGTCTTCATAGTGTCAAATGGGTGGCCAACAACCACATTGGTGACACCATAGAGGATGCCAACGCCTAGACCTATGCCCCCTTCCTTAAGCCAATGAGCTCGTTTCTCATTGTGCGTCATGGCACCTATGGCAACACTGAAAAAGTATAGTTAATACAAAGTAACAAACATTTTATTTAGGTTGTCAATATGCAAAAATAATCGATTAACTATTGTTTCACAATGCTAAATGCTGAAATTTTAAGAAAAGCAATTAAATTGTATATATAGTGGTTGACGATTTTATGATACAACTCAAACTCAAACTCAAACAACAGTTTTGCACTACATGTACATTTATGATTGAGATGGTGGGGGCTTAAGTTAGGATGAATGAAGCCAATGGGGAAGCCATCCAGCATTTGCCACTATCAAAGAAGGCTAGATTGCAAAGGAGGGCCTTCTTGGAAACCAATCCTTGATAAGTAGGCCATGGCCCTCACAGAAGATCTTGAATAGTAAGAAAAGAATTAAAGAAAACATGTCAGGAAAGGAGAGAAGGGAGAGAGGAGGGAGGGAGAAAAGAGAGAGAAGGGGAAAAAAAGAGGGGAGAGGGGAGGAGAGGGGAGAGAGGAGAGAAAATGGGACAGAAGAGAATCTCGCCATTCGCCCTTGGCCTTGCCTGCATGATCCCTACAGCTTGAGTTCATGCAGCAGCTCAGGACAGAGGGTCTAAGACTTTTGGTCTGTTATAATTGGCTCCCTCGCCATCTGTTGATTGGTTTTTATGTCATGTCTTATTAAGGCTATTGGATAATTGTGATAAAGGGAAAAATTAATTCTTAAAACATTCTTGTCTTTGCTTACTTTTAGTAGTGTACAGTTGACAAAATTTCATATAATTCTTGCAACAATGAGCAATTTTCTAAAATTTTGTTTTAAACCAATGAAAAAATTTGTTAAAGTTGATCAACTTTGCCCAACCAAGGATATTTCACTTGATTTTATGGGTACTATATAAGCAGTGACACCTATAGAAGAAATAAACTCTAACTTTTGGCTTCTGGAGAACCATTCTAACTTTTATGCTCCAAAGTTGCAGTTGCCAATTAGCCATCCAAATAGGCTTTAAATTCAAGTTTTCCCTGAAGTTTTAATTCTTTTAGTCAAGCAAGATTATAAAGACCCTAAGAAATGTTCAGGGCAAAGGGCTGTAAAGGCTCAGGGAAAAGCTGTAAAAGCCCCAGAGAAAGCTAGAAAAGCTTAGTAAATATCAAGCCATAAATGCTTAAACTAGGAAATCAAGCTGTGAAGGCTAAAATTAGGCACTAGGATCAGGTGATTAGACAGTAGGTTAGTAAACATTAGACATTAGGCATTAGCATTAACAAAAAACTATGAAGGTGTTAGTAGATTAATGGCTGATATTAGAAACCTTTGATCCCTGGAAAATGCAATAATTTCAGACTTGTTTTAAATTTAGTAGTCCTACCACTCAGGCACTCATAGCTACCATTAGTTTTCCAAGAAATCAAGTGAATTAAGATATTTTCTTAGAAAGCAGAAATTAGCACTAGAACAATTTGGTGATAGTGACATGCTTGGGCGCAACCCAGGGATTCACCCAGCCATTTCTATTGGCAACACACATGTAAGTTGCTATTGGATGGAATAGTAGTCACATGACTACTCTTAGCCAATAGCGACTTATATGTATATGTTGCCAATAGAAACAGCTAGGTGAATCCCTAGGTTACACATGTATGCTTGGTGACAAAAAGTAGAATCTTAGTAAGACAGAAGTTAGACCTAGAACAATTGTAATTATAAGTCTGTGCTATATTCTATAAAAAACTAGGCCTAAATGCAAAAAAAACATGTCAAAGTAATTATTCTTTATAATGATAACAATGCACTATTATATAAGCTATCAAATAAACACTGCTAAAGTCAATCACTTTCATAATATATCTACTATTCCAGTAAAATAAAAGTATATTTTATGTCTTACTTTATCTTTATTAATTTAGTTCTTTATTAAAATAGAATGCCATTACTATGCCTATTCGAATAAATTTTCGAATGTGGCAATTGAATTGGCCAATATGCATAAATACTTCAGTCACAATGTGTCATATATGAGTCTATGAATATTAGCTTGTTTTATATACTTAGTGGCACTTGCCACTCATGCTCTCAGCTATACTGGGACCTATTTAAGTTTCTATTATAAGCTACAACGATCAATGATCTATGCCTATAATGCTATTACACACTATAAATGCTAAAGCTCCTTTGAAACTTCTAGCTAGGGCATATACGATGTAAGTGTTCCAGGCACTCCAACAAGTACAAACTATACATTTTCCCTTTTGCCATGTTACACTGTGCTGTCAAAGAGGTCTATCTGTAAAGTGTGGCAATTAGCCAATTGCATAAATCACACATTTTTTAATATGGACTACTAGGCCTAGTACTAGTTAGTACCATTACCAAAGTTGCATATATTGCATTGCATACAGCATCATTCTACTAGGTACTACTTTAATAGGCAAAGGACTAATACTTAAGATGGAAAACTTGGAGAAAAAATGCAATGCGTTTTGCAATTGAGCTAAAAAATGCATTTATGCAACAAAAAATTAGGATAATATGTGTTGCAAATTACTTAGGTAGGTAATTAGGTAATAGGTAATAGCTATATTTCGTTTCTTGTAAAATTCGAGCATTAAAAATTCGTACCGTTATAACACAGCATACGCATTAGTTTTTAGTTTAAAAAAAAAACTTTCAATTTAATTGTTAGAAGTTTATATAATTACTTAGGATATGTTTCAGTAGGTAGCAGTTTTTTTAATTTTTAAAGACTTTTCATATTTTAATTTCGACTAATTATCGCACAATTTTTTTCCAAGACATTGATTAGATTAGTGCGGACGGGCTTAGACTATCAACAATCAGTAGGCGTGAATAAAACTACGAAAATTATACTTAAAAGTCGATTCTACGCAATCATTTAATTTATTTCGCCTAGATTTTCGTTGCATTTATTTTATACCTGATACATTTATTACTAGTCAACTAAAGTTTTGTGTTCTGTCATATTTATTCTTAATCTCGTATTCATTGCGAATCCTGTAGAGTTGTATTTTTTCTGTCATTAGTAATCTGGACCTGGTTTCAGTTGTCTCTATATGATAAGCTTTAAGTTCTTCATTCAAACTGATTCTTAAACTTCTTAAAAGCAAAACAGGAACAAAGAATTTAAGTTTGTTGGATGGGCTTTAGCAGAAGGTTTCTTATTTTTCATTCTATTGGAATTAAGCTAATGCAAATGTCATAGACATAAACCCATATTTTGACAATTGCTATATTGAACATTGATAATCAATAATGCAAAGAAGCACAAGTGTTCCCCTGAATTCATTGAAAATAAAAGAATCAGTATTGAACTCCATCAATGTAGGTGATAGTGAAAAAAGAGAAACAGTTGAAAATTGCAGTAAAGAGTTAATAGAGGAATCCAATGAACCCTATAGTAGTAATGGCTTATATATATCTGATGATAAACTAGATAGAGCTTCAAGGCCAAATGAATATGCTCCAACATCTAATCAAGATACAGGTAAGTTTTATAATTATAGTTTTGTTTTCAAATATTTTCCAAAAAATTGGAAAAAAATTTCCAAAAAAATCTACATGCAAAAAGGTAATATATAATACTAAAAATTTGTTGTTTTTGGTAGATAGGTGGGTATGCATTAAATCATGAGTCTAGTTTTTACATATTTAGAACATTTGTCATAGGAGGACTTGAAGTATTAAAAAAGATATTTTGCAATTAATGTTTGAAGTTGTTTGAATTTGACTGTTTTTAGATTATGTTTAATAATAAAAAATAATATTGGTAGTTATAAAAAGTATATACACTTGGGATTCACCCATATAAGTTTAAAATTGCATCGCTGATAATTCTAGTGAAATTGACACTTCATTAGAATAAATTTATTTCATAGATAGTAAATAGATTAGTGCAGGTCTCGGCTAAAGAACATATGGCAAATTCAAAAAGTTACAATAAGAAAATTAGTGTAACAACTTTCAATATGACGAAGCATCATGCCTATTAAAGAGTGCAATGTTACTCTCACCGATTACCCATTTTCATCAGGCAGGAACACCCGCAGCTGCTCTGTGCACGCGATCAGCGCTGCAGCAGCTCAACAGCAGCAGCCTCTGCCATTGCAAGCTTTGCCAGCCAAAACTCGGGCCAGCAGCAGCCGTTTAGCCAGTCTTGGCCGATTATTCAAGCCATGGAAATGGCGCAAACGACGGGACAAAGATCCACCCGGTGAGGCCCCCTGCGGTGAGTGAGTTCATCGTGCCTGATTAGATCGGATTTCACACTCCTCTGGAATCAGTCTGATCTTTCCCAATTCCCATTGGCAACTGTAACCCGATAATGACATCCAATGGCCACGCCCTCAAATCATCTTTATTTCGGTTCCACCCACATCGTCTGTTTTCCCATCCCAGTTTGGCAGTTTGGCATTTTCTATTTGACTTAATTGTGCTTGGAAGTAAACTATTTCTTCTACTTTAAGTAGCAGAGAAAGCTGATTGTTGCGCGATTTGTTTTAAATAAAGTTTATAATAAGCAGTTTCTGCCTGATGCAATTGGTAATTCTGTATACGACACACAATCCAACTCCAGTCGGGGGACATATGCTGTTATTTTGAACTGAGGCCAGCTATGAAAATGCGCACAATATCCCACATCCCATTCCTTGGCTAACATGCAATCCTGGCCCGGATCGTCTATCTTTCTAACCCCCCTGTAAGTAGTATATTAAGAGTTTTTTCTATTATTTAATTGCGCATAATTAAAGCATTGGTTCTACTTGAAGTAGCAGACAGCGCTGATTGTTGCGCGTGTGAGTGTAAATGATAGATGTTGGCATTTTACACTTAATTTTGAATTTCTTGACTCGTTACCATTCCTAGATTCGATGGATAATTAGTGGGTGGATAATAGCCGTCTCACCAGCTCAATTCTCTACTTCACTTTCTGTACTCTGATTCTGTATGAAGATACCCACGCACACGCAACACAGATACATACATTTCCGTTGTCTCAGCTGTCCTGTCCCTGTTCGCGCACACGTGGGTGGGGTTTGCTACCGGGACAGATCGATATAGCCAGAGAAGAGACCCGTACTACTGTAGGACAGAGCTACGTTTATGCTACATTATGATCGGCGCCTCGGCACACGTGTTATCTGTGCAATGCTGCCCTGCTTCTTACCCTATGCCCGATCTGAACACAACAGCCTTTTTCATAGGCAAAATCTGTACTGCCGCATGCATAGCGAAATGGTGCAAGAGTACATTGTAAAATACCGAACACCCACCCACTCACCCACCTTTACCTAGATGTCTTCCCTTGCTCTCTATTTCTCTCTTCTCTCTCTGCTCTTGAGCAAATCCTTAGTTTTATATACCTTTGGATTATTTTCTCAACCCCAGCCCTAAACCCCCCCTGTCCGTTTTATATTGATCTTGAATCGCTGGAGTTCCCTCCTTAACGAATCCACCCACAATCCCCATATAAGTATTATTCACCCAAATTCTGTAGCTCTGCCTCCTCCACATTTCGCTTTCATTTCGCCTCAAGCATTATAATGTGATTTTTATTTAGTAAAGCACCTCCAAAGGAAAGATTCCCAAAGCAGAAATGCTCAAATAGCTATCAATCCAGCTCTTAGTGGCTAATGCTGAAATTCTTCAGAAATCTTTTCCCAAGCCTGGCCAAGGCCAAAAGTTTCGAACAGCTGCTGAATCTTGATGTCGGTATGTTAATGATAATTCGCTAGTATTGTTTATTTATTCGTTATAAACACCTTATGCCTACTGGGTTTGGCTGTTTAGTAGTATTCAAGTCTTTATATACATGTATGTGATTCGTTATAGAAAAGCAAGATTTGCAACAAAGTTTTACTGATTTGCTTTGGCACCTTTGTCGGGTCTATAGCTAATTTGCTTTGCCCCAAACCCATGTCTGACACCCAATCCCATGGTTCTTGTGACTTCATGACCCAATCCCATAGTTCTTGTGACTTCATGGCCCAATCCCATGATTCTTGTGACTTCATGACCCAATCCCATGATTCTTGTGACTTCATGACCCAATCCCATGATTCTTGTGACTTCATGACCCAATCCCATGATTCTTGTGACTTCATGACCCAATCCCATGATTCTTGTGACTTCATGACCCAATCCCATGATTCTTGTGACTTCATGACCCAATCCCATGATTCTTGTGACTTCATGACCCAATCCCATGATTCTTGTGACTTCATGACCCAATCCCATGATTCTTGTGACTTCATGACCCAATCCCATGATTCTTGTGACTTCATGACCCAATCCCATGATTCTTGTGACTTCATGACCCAATCCCATGATTCTTGTGACTTCATGACCCAATGCCATGGTTCTTGTGACTTTATGACCCAATCCCATGATTCTTGTGACTTCATAACCCAATCCCATGATTCTTGTGACTTCATGACCCAATCCCATGATTCTTGTGACTTCATGACCCAATCCCATGGTTCTTGTGACTTCATGACCCAATCCCATGATTCTTGTGACTTCATGACCCAATCCCATGGTTCTTGTGACTTCATGACCCAATCCCATGATTCTTGTGACTTCATGACCCAATCCCATGATTCTTGTGACTTCATGACCCAATCCCATGGTTCTTGTGACTTCATGACCCAATCCCATGATTCTTGTGACTTCATGACCCAATCCCATGGTTCTTGTGACTTCATGACCCAATCCCATGATTCTTGTGGCTTCATGACCCAATCCCATGATTCTTGTGACTTTATGACCCAATCCCATGATTCTTGTGACATGACCCAATCCCATGGCTGACCCAATCTCACGACTGACACACGACCCTGACCCAATCTCACGACTGACACACGACCCTGACCCAATCTCACGACTGACACACGACCCTGACCCAATCTCACGACTGACACACGACCCTGACCCAATCTCATGACTGACACACGACCCTGACCCAATCTCATGACTGACACACGACCCTGACCCAATCCCATAGCTGACACAGCTGACACATGACCCTGACCCAATCCCATAGCTGACACATGACCCTGACCCAATCCCATAGCTGACACACGACCCTGACCCAATCCCATAGCTGACACACGACCCTGACCCAATCCCATAGCTGACACCGTAACCAAAGATCTGTATAATTTTACACTAAATGTTATCACAAACTATTTTTGCAAGGTTTTGGATAGTTGATAAAAATATAAAACCAACGCATACTCGTGCCCTGGCACTGACGAGTCCGAACTCAGCATCTGCATTGTTGCTTAATAATGCTCTCTTTAAGTACATTCTGATCTGATTTGAAGCTCTTGTAAGTAAAATTTCCATGCATCTACTCCAAATGTAAATATGGTTTATCCGTTCGGAACCGTTTCGCCGCTTCCCACCAACAGCTTTATATGGTTTACTGGTTTCAATTAATATCTACTAATTCATCAGCTGTTTGAACTGCTAATCGAAGTAGTAAATCATCTGTTAATTTTTGTGCCAGAAGAAGCAACAGCGGCAGCGAACCCTGTCGGCACAGATTCTGCAGACTCCGAGCGGCCCAGTGGAGGCCAGACAGAAGCAGACGGGATTGCTTCTGATAATTTAGCAGAATCTGCAACTTCTACGCCTGATACGGCCACGAAGCTGCAGCAGCAGCAGGCTATAAGTGAGCAAATAGATATGTCGCAGACAGGTTTGTTTTCAATTTTTTGCTTTTTCTGAGTCCAATTTACTAACAAAGATTTCAACCTTTTTGTAACTGTTGGGCTGTTAAATTCTGCTTTCAGAGCCTGTGCCAAAGCAGCCGGTGCTGCAACATCCGGCAAAAGCCTTTGGCGGCGTGGCCGTCTTGCCGCCACTGCCGCCACCTAAGCCTCGAACTACGGGAACTGGTGAGAGGATTTGGGATCAAGAAGGATCTGGGATCAAGAAGGATCTGGGATCAAGAAGGATCTGGGATCAAGAAGGATCTGGGATCAAGAAGGATCTGGGATCAAGAAGGATCTGGGATCAAGAAGGATTTGGGATCAAAAAGGATCTGGGATCAAGAAGGATTTGGGATCAAGAAGGATCTGGGATCAAGAAGGATCTGGGATCAAGAAGGATCTGGGATCAAGAAGGATCTGGGATCAAGAAGGATCTGGGATCAAGAAGGATCTGGGATTAAGAAGGATCTGGGATCAAGAAGGATCTGGGATCAAGAAGGATCTGGGATCAAGAAGGATCTGGGATCAAGAAGGATCTGGGATCAAGAAGCATCTGGGATCAAGAAGGATCTGGGATCAAGAAGGATCTGGGATCAAGAAGCATCTGGGATCAAGAAGCATCTGGGATCAAGAAGCATCTGGGATCAAGAAGCATCTGGGATCAAGAAGCATCTGGGATCAAGAAGGATTTGGGATCAAGAAGGATCTGGGATCAAGAAGGATCTGTAAAAACTGAAATCCCTGGGGACTGCAAGTAACAAGAATGAACCTGGCTCAGTGTTTCCAAACCTTCTCTCCAACTGTTTCGTCAGCTGCAGCAGCAAAAGCAGAAGCAGCATCAGCAGTTTCTGCCACTGCCAATCTACAAGCCGAACTCGCGTCTCGAATCAGGCCTTCACCGTCGCCTCCCGCGACAAAAGCGCCGGAAACGAAATCCGATTCAACAGTCGTCGCCGCCGTCGCCGTCGACACGACGGATGCCGATGCAAACGTCGATCCGGGTAGCGGCGATCGATTCTACGACGATGTACCCAACGAGGACGAAGCGTCGAAGCCGGCAGCGGCGGCGGCGGCTTCCCCGGCGTCACCTCGGCAGTCTCAGCCAGCGCTGCCACCAACTGCTGCCGCTGTCCCCGCAGCAGTTGTCGGCCGCTACGAACGGGTGCCAGCCAAGGAGCCGGCCGACCCCAGCTGCCGGCCCGCCCGCGGCATCATCAGGCGACCCGGCGGCGGCGGCCCCGCGCGGCCCGTCACCGTGAGGCACCGGCCACCGACGCCGCCGACCTCAGACGAGGAGGAGGAGGGGCTGCCCGAACGCAGAGACGCCGCAGCATCATCAGACCTGGCCGCCAGAGTTCGTCGACGCGATTCGATGGCTCGTTTCTTAGAAAACAAACAGCGGGAGCGCCAGCAGACCCTGTCGCTGCGTCGGGTGCCGTCAGATCAGAGGAAAGAGGAGCGCACGAAGATTGGCAACGCTTTGGAGCGGCGGTTGAGCCTGCGGCCGAGTCCGACTGACCTGCAGGACCGCAATATTCTGCACGACAAGTCCGAGGCGGCGTTGGAGACTGAGAAGCAGCAGAAGATCCGATTTCTAACTAGAAAGCTGAGCTTCAGGCCGACTGTGCAGGAGTTGCGCGAGAAACGAATCATAAGGTTTAACGACTACGTTGAGGTTACCAATACTGAGGAGTACGACAGAGTCATTGACAAGCCGTGGACCCGGCTGTCGGGCACTGACAAGGTTTGTACTGTCTGCTCTGGACTGTCTCATCTCACGTGCTGTGTCTCACTTGATAATCTCATCTCACCTGCCTGTTTCTCACCTGATAATCTCATCTCACCTGCCTGTTTCTCACTTGATAATTTCATCTCACCTGTTTGTTTCTCGCTTGATAATCTCATCTCACCTGCCTGTTTCTCACCTGATAATCTCATCTAACCTGTTTGTTTCTCACCTGATAATCGCATCTCACACCTGCTTGTTTCTCACTTGATAATCTCATCTCACCTGCCTGTTTCACACTTGATAATCTCATCTCACCTGCCTGTTTCTCACCTGATAATCTCATCTCACGTGCTGTGTCTCACTTGATAATCTCATCTCACCTGCCTGTTTCTCACCTGATAATCTCATCTCACCTGCCTGTTTCTCAATTGATAATTTCATCTCACCTGTTTGTTTCTCGCTTGATAATCTCATCTCACCTGCCTGTTTCTCACCTGATAATCTCATCTAACCTGTTTGTTTCTCACCTGATAATCGCATCTCACACCTGCTTGTTTCTCACTTGATAATCTCATCTCACCTGCCTGTTTCACACTTGATAATCTCATCTCAAACCTGCCTGTTTCACACTTGATAATCTCATCTCACACCTGTCTGTTTCTTACTCGATAATCTCATCTCACACCTGCTTGTTTCTCACTTGATAATCTCATCTCAAACCTGCCTGTTTCACACTTGATAATCTCATCTCACACCTGTCTGTTTCTTACTCGATAATCTCATCTCACACCTGCTTGTTTCTCACTTGATAATCTCATCTCAAACCTGCCTGTTTCACACTTGATAATCTCATCTCACACCTGTATGTTTCTTACTCGATAATCTCATCTCAGACCTGCTTCTTTCACACTTGATAATCTGCACCCCGCAGGCCCGCATTCGGAAGGAGCTGAATGACTTCAAAGCAAACGAGATGCCGGTGCACGAGGAAAGCAAACGATTCACGCGCTTTCACAAGCCCTGATCGGCAATGGCTATTCAAATACCGAGAGAAGTAGACATGCCACTAACTTTACTACTGCACAAGTAGCGTATGTAGCATATTGCGCTTGTTGAGTATTACATTTTTATCGATTAAAATTTTCCCATTTGTTCCGTTTAATAAAATTCCACGGATTTCCAAGAAACCAACTTTTTGTTCTCCCAATTAGAGTTTTTCTTTGTCTCCTAGGTAACCGCGATTACGATAACAGATTGATAAAGTATTGCATTATGGTTTTGGCTTGTGCGTGTAATTTTACTAAACTTTTGCTTGGATTTTTTCAACTCTGTTGCGGAAGCAGAATTTATTTGGGACTCGATTAAAAGAATAAGATAGTGCAATTTTGTGTTGGCTGTGCTTTTTGTTGTGCAATGATAAATTTCCATGTTGGCTGCGTGCTTTTCTGTAATTAGAGTTGGATAACCACTTATGAAACAATTAATTTTTGCAGAGCCTTTCGAACTCTTAACAGTTGCTGTGGTTTATTTTTGTTCATACGCATACATTTGCTCTAGTCATTGCTACCCATGTACTAATATAGTTTTTTTAGATTTACACATATATATCATAAAATGTATACTAAAATCATGCTAACTACTAAGTAAGTAGCAAGATTTGTGCTTTAATTTTTTTCAATTTCTGCGCCCATGCACGACTGTCTGGATCTGGATTCAAAACCGAAAGCTTGTTTAAAAATTTTACTCTCTAGTCCTGGCGCCTAAACAATTGCTTTTTTACAACTGACAAAGCTGTTTTCTCGAGTAATTACAGACTGACTCATTAACATAATATATGCTATTTTATCGTGTGCTTTCTTAAATAAAGAAACTATATCGGCACTTGTATTAAACTGGTCGTTTACATTATTATTATATAATTAATTCAATTAATTATTAAATAATTATTCAACCCCTCTAATCCAACTTCTGAGGTTGACCTATATTTTAAGTGTTGTATTGTTCTTTTCTACCAAAACTACTCGTACAATTTAAATAAATTTAACCATTATTAAAATTCACCACTTTTTGGATAGAAATTGACCTTGAAATGACACATACTGATGTGTCTAGTTTACTACATTTATCAGTATAACAAATTTGCTCATAATTAATTGCCACTGGCTATGCAAAATAAAGCAAGGGAAACAAGCAAAGGTTAATTAGAAGAGCCAACAGATCAAATTGGTTTGCATGTATTGCAGTGCATCTGATGGCACACCTAGGAACACTGGTAGCTCATAAGCGCAATAATTTCAATTTACGAGATAAATAAGTGAAGCTCGAATTTGGCTTTTCCTAGTTAGCACAAAGTTGGTGATGTGATTGAGAGTTGGGGTTTACTCAAGGTTAGGGATTGGGTTACGGCTACGGTTACGGCTAGGGCTACGGCTATGGTTACAGCTAGGGCTACGGCTAGGGTTACGGCTAGGGCTACGGCTATGGTTACGGCTAGGGCTACGACTAGGGATAATGCTATGGATACGGCTAGGGCTAGGGATACGGCTAGGGCTAGGGTTACGGCTAGGGCTAGTGTTACGGCTAGGGCTACGGCTATGGTTACGGCTAGGGATAATGCTATGGATACGGCTAGGGCTAGGGTTACGGCTAGGGCTACGGTTAGGCCTGTGATTACGGCTAGGGTTCCAGCTAGGACTATGGTTACGGCTAGGGCTAGGGCTACGACTAAAGTTAGAGAGAGCAATTCGCCGAGAAACACTTGGAACTAAGAAAGGGAGACACTCCTTTAGAAAAGATTCTGTCACGTGACAATTGTTTCGCCCAATAGCGACTTATAGCATGCGCCAATTGCCACAGTTGCACCCTAATCCAACTCAATCCGGACACGTTCGGACAGCTGGCCGGACAGTTCAGCCAATGCGGCGGTCTCCTCGGCCAGAGGATTGCCGGTCAGGCGCAAAACGCGAAGACGCCGACACGCGACCAGAGGTCGGCAGGCGTCTGCGTCGGCCAGCCGATTCCGGCGGGCGTCGAGAGTTTGCAAGAGCTGCAGGCCGGCCGCCTGGCCGGGCAGGCGGGTCAGGCGGTTGTCGGACAGGTCCAGCTCGGACACGAAAGCAAACTCGTGCATCAGTGGCAGAGCTGTGAGGCCCAGACCGGCCAGACTCAGCGTCTCTGGCTCGGACTTGGCCTCCTGTAGGCGAGCTCGGACAGCGAGGCGGCTGCGGGCGTGACCGTAGGCCCCCGAGCGGGTGGGGTCCAGCTGCGCCAGCCGATCCAGCAGCGGCAAAGCCTCGGCCGGCGTCGGCAGCAGGGCGGCCTCGGTCAGCAGACCCTGTCGAGAGTCGCCGGCCAACTCGTTGAGCTGACGAATCAAATTGAGCTGCTCGGATCGAAGCGCTTCGTCGACTGCCGACGGCTGCGTCGGCGACGGCAGCAATCGAAGTCTGCCAGGCGCCGCGGTCGACACAGTCGAACTCATCAGCGTCGAATCGGCGCCGACTGAGACGCGAATAACGTCGACGCCGTCAGCGGCCTTGATCGGCAAGCGCCAGAGATGAGCAGCCGGATTGGCGGAGCCGCAGCCGGACACGGCGACCACAGGCACCGGATCCTCGGCCTCAAGTCTGCAACCGTCGCCATTATTGCCAGCTGGTAACAGTCGAATGTCGAGCAGCTTAGCTAGCCAGGCCTTAGTAACTGGCCGGCTGAGACACATCAGAACGCAGCTGGAAACATTTTCGTCATTGTCCCCGTCTGTATTGCCGTTTCTCGATAAATAGCGCAGCCACAGAAGCCGCTGGGGCTCGCTAGGCGGCGACATCAGCCAGCGGTAGTAGGCCCAGGGCGCCGTGTCCGCCGGGTCGCTGAACATCGCCGAGAGAGCCGTGTCCAGCTCGCGCCTGTCGGGTGTGCACGGATATAGCGAATCAGCGGGTTTAGTTGCTAGGGGTGGAAACAGTTCTAGTAGGACCTTGTCAGATACATCTAAGTCAACATGACCTACCCATCAGATACATACGGGTCAACAGCAGCCCCTATTAGATTGGTGGGTCAAGTCAACAGCAGCCCCTATTAGATTGGTGGGTCAACAGCAGCCACTATTAGATTGGTGGGTCAAGTCAACAGCAGCCACTATTAGATTGGTGGGTCAACAGCAGCCACTATTAGATTGGTGGGTCAACAGCAGCCACTATTAGATTGGTGGGTCAACAGCAGCCACTGTTAGATTGGTGGGTCAACAGCAGCCACTATTAGATTGGTGGGTCAACAGCAGCCACTATTAGATAGGTGGGTCAACAGCAGCCACTATTAGATTGGTGGGTCAACAGCAGCCACTATTAGATTGGTGGGTCAACAGCAGCCACTATTAGATTGGTGGGTCAACAGCAGCCACTATTAGATTGGTGGGTCAACAGCAGCCCCTATTAGATTGGTGGGTCAACAGCAGCCACTATTAGATTGGTGGGTCAACAGCAGCCACTATTAGATTGGTGGGTCAACAGCAGCCACTATTAGATTGGTGGGTCAGCAGCAGCCACTATTAGATTGGTGGGTCAACAGCAGCCACTATTAGATTGGTGGGTCAACAGCAGCCACTATTAGATTGGTGGGTCAACAGCAGCCACTATTAGATTGGTGGGTCAACAGCAGCCCCTATTAGATTGGTGGGTCAGCAGCAGCCCCTATTAGATTGGTGGGTCAACAGCAGCCACTATTAGATTGGTGGGTCAACAGCAGCCACTATTAGATTGGTGGGTCAACAGCAGCCACTATTAGATTGGTGGGTCAACAGCAGCCACTATTAGATTGGTGGGTCAACAGCAGCCACTATTAGATTGGTGGGTCAACAGCAGCCACTATTAGATTGGTGGGTCAACAGCAGCCACTATTAGATTAGTCATTAGTGGGTCAACAGCGAGTCAGGTGCTACATAGAACTCTTCAAATTGCTTCAATTTCTGCGTCTAAACAGGCCCCTCCTTGCTTTCTGGTCTGGGCAGTCAGTCCTCCATCAGTCTGGGCCAGCAGCAGCCTGGATCGATAATGCCAGGCGCTGAAGTTGCCCATATTGGCTGTCAGCAGTTTATCCGAGAACGCCAGCTCTTCGCTAGCCGGCACGCCGCCAAGGCGACACACGTGACGCCTGTGATCCCAGCAGTGGAAATTGCGCTCGTCTCGCTGCAGAAACTGCCTAGTGAGTCGCAGCTCCCCTGCTAAGTCGGCCCGGCTGACTCCCAGACGGTCCAGCGTCCAGGCTCGGTGATGCCAGGCACCGTAGGATTTGGGATTCTGCATCAGACAGGCGGCGGTTAATTGCAGCTCGTTGCTTAATTGGGCAACAATTGCTTCGTCTGATTGCTGCTGCTGTTGCTGCTTCTGTTGTTCTTGCTGCTTCTGTTGTTCTTGCTGCTTCTGTTGTTCTTGCTGCTGCTGTTGTTCTTGCTGCTGCTGTTGTTCTTGCTGCTTCTGTTGTTCTTGCTGCTTCTGTTGTTCTTGCTGCTGCTGTTGTTCTTGCTGCTGCTGTTGTTGCTGTTGTTCTATCTGCTGCAGTGTCTCCCGTCTGGCCGCCCACAGGGTGCCAATGTCCGGGTTGGCCTGACAGTAAATACGTAGGGAGGCACGAGTTTACATGTAGGCGGCAAATCTTGGAGCAGCAAATCAATTTGGAATGAGATCGAGAGTTAGGATAATCTGATCTCTTTGAAGCGAGATTTATAGAGTTAGAGGAATCTCACAGTTAATTGAGTGAGATATACAAGAAAATCACAGTTGGTTGAGTAAGATCTACAATAATCTCACAGATAGTTGAGTAACTTGAGTGCGATCTACATTTTTTTTTATTAGAGGCAGGGGGGTTGTGTGCACCCTGGCGCACTTTAAGCGACATTGTCACACAACCGGCGAGAGGCATTACTGCCCATTCCGCCGACTCCCCTGAGCAGGCATACAAGCGCGCGGATACGTACGCAGGCACACACTCACACAGGATTGTACAGCGGCCCTAACTTTATTTTATCGTTAGGCATGTACACTTCACTGCGCCTTGGGGGGTTGGCCCTCAAGGCCGTTAATTGCACGAGCAGAGCCAAGCCGAGATTCCAATTCAGCCCCAAATTAATGTGACTGCACTTGGAATCGAGCCTGGGTCGCTGGCACACCAGAGCAGCTGCGCTACCGCTGGGCTACGGCCCCCTGAGTGCAATCTACAAGAATCTCACAGTTAGTTGAGTAACTTGAGTAAGATCTACAAGAATCTCACAGTTAGTTGAGTAACTTGAGTAAGATCTACAAGAATCTCACAGTTAGTTGAGTAACTTGAGTAAGATCTACAAGAATCTCACAGTTAGTTGAGTAACTTGAGTAAGATCTACAAGAATCTCACAGTTAGTTGAGTGAGATCTACAAGAATCACCCTTTCAAAAAAACAAGATTCTCGCTCTGAATGGAGCAACTCCCATCTCTTTTAAGTGAGAGTTAGGACAACCGCACTTAGTTGTTGAGAGATCTTCGAAAAACGACGAAAAAGTGATATGTGAGAAACACATCTATCTATGAGAATCTCACCCAATCGGGAGTGAGGATTAGGATAGGTAAATCTCACCTCAGTAGCGAGAATCACAAGATGACAAAGTGAATTTCTACTAGCTCACATTTAACTTCAATACAGCTGGATAAGAAAATTGAATACCTGAAGTAGAGCCTGTGTCACTCGCAGAAGTTGTTCCCGATTTTTGCGCCTTTCATCTGCTTCTAAGCCGGCCAGAGAATCTTGGCACAACTGTCTCAGCCGCATTGCATCATCCATAGCTGCTCGATATTCAATCACTTTGGCTGCACGCTCTTTAGCCTTAGCGGCTCGTTGCTCTTCTGTTGTGCGAACTCGGGGTCTGCCATGCATGGCTGGTCTGAAATCATTGACAAATATCTGCCCTTAAAATACTTAGGACCTGGACATTTAGGCAATGGAAACAAGCATACTCAGTAACATGTTGAAGTTTCCACGCTAAAACCAGTGGCTAACAAGTGACAGTGTTAATTCAACTCTAGATATAACTCTTTACTCTCTCTTCACCAGCCTAAGCTGGCATGGGGCCTTGTGATTCAAATTGCATTACCTACAGTTGAAAAATTTACAAGTAATGGTATGAATTATGAGTATATCAGTTGGTGCTAAGATCTAAATATATTAAATGCTCAGCTATATTGCATTTTCTTAGTAATAGGATGGGATTCATTCTTTTTCATTTTGGGCAATATTATAACCTTTAATTATAATTATCGAGATGGAGCTTTGGGATCAAATAATATTGGGATCTTATTCAAACATTACCTAGTATAGTTATTTTATAACCTTAATCCTCCAATGGCATATTTTGTTATTCTTGTTTAATTATATTAATAATTATAGGTAAGGTGTTTTCCCTTATTAAAGCTAAATATACATTATGAAATATCAGTAACTAGGTAGCTATATATCATTATATGTATGCCTATATTATATAGATTTATATCTTTAAAATACCTGTCTCAAAAAATTATCTACTATATAGGTAATAGGCCTACATATATTAGTATATTATATATGCCTAATATTATATTAGTGAAGGCCTTAGTGATCGTGTAATTTAAAGACTATAAGTTTAAGATTAGTTAATAAATTAAAATAGAGCATGGTGCATACATTTTAGGCCTACTATTACTTGAAACAAAAAAAATAGTTAAACTTATATTTTGATATATTAAAAGGCCTGAGCCTATAACATTGGCCTACTATAATATAGGCCTAGCCTTAGAATAAGTCATAGTGTATGGCTCTATGAGCCTATACTCTACAGTCTACTCCCACTCACAGTGCAAGCAGGCACATAGCTAGCCAGGAAGCCAGGCCCATACTTTAAAAAACTGGAAAAACTTCAAAAGGAATTTCTTGACTCAACAGCTACTGAGCTACTAGATACAGCATTGGAGTCTAGTCTAGACATAGACACACTACAAAATAACTAATCTACCTGGCTACCTCGACTATAAAAATATAGTTTCAACCTCAGTGAATCACTAGTGAGATCGTGATGTGATTTATGTCTCTGATTTATGGAGTTTTCTCTATTCTCAGAAAATATACAAATTAAATTCAATCCACTAATGCAAAAGAATAAATCAAACAATTACTTTCTTAGAACTTAGATAAATTAATTGATTTCTAATAATTTAATTGATTTCTTTAACTAATTCTATGAATATCAAAAAGAAAGAGTTAAACATATGAAAACGTAATTTTTCTATTTCTTCCTTTTAGCGTATACTTTCTTAGATATCGTTACCCCCCATCCACGCAGCCTATAGCGCGCGCGTGCGTGAAGTGATCTTTCTGGCCGTGGCAATTTTGCAATCAAGCTATTTACGCTTAGAAAAGAAATAGCAATCGCGCCTTTAGCGGCTGATTAGAAAAAAAACACGTGGCTTATGTGGTATTATAACCTAATAAGAATTTGGTCGTGTCTTGACTATGCCTTAAATAATTATAAATCACTGGGCTAAGTAAATGAAACAAAGCCTATCAAATTAACACACCCACGTTGTGATTAGGCCTATTAGGCTATAAATGAGCTCTAGTCTAGGTTTGCGGCGTTTGTCTTAGTTTTTTCGACCTTTTTTGTGCATTCAGTTAAAAGATTTTGTTGAGCTGATGATTCTGAAATCTAAATTATCTAATATAATAGGCCTAGGTAGTTTAGTATTACCAAAGGAGCATATTTTGTTCAACTAGGCCTATATATATTTTACTGATTTATGTCTGATTTATGTTTATATTCACTTTATAGAAAATTGAATACTAAATCCAAAAAGTGTTCTATTTTGAGCATAGGCTAAGTGGCACATGACATGACTAAGACTGCTACACACCAAGACCTTTGGCCTGGGCAAGGAGAGACAGCATTTCTCGCGTAGCAAAGATGATGTGCCAATAACCATATTAAGATTTGCAGAATGTGGGACAGTGTGACAGTGAGAAACTAGCTAAATATCAATAAAAATGATAATCCTCTAAGAGACAGAGTGTGAGATTAGAGGGAAAGAGAAAGAGAGAGAGAGGAGAGAGAGAGAAAGAGAGAGATATATAGAGAAAAAGGGAACAGATAGAGATTAAGAGAGAAGAGAAACGGAGAAATGAAAATGTTCTTGAAATGAACAAAACATCTAAACATTGTACATGTACAAGTGTGTAATGTATTCAGTATACCAGTATTTTTTTAGAACAAAATAATTGCAATGCTTTCTATTATAATGCGTAAAAAACTTGGTGCTATAAATTTGTTATTCTTGCATTTGTTTTTCATTGCTTTCTTTTTTATTTTAGGCGTACCAGGTTTACTGCTTATGCAATATATGTCTGTTGCCAAAGTAATCTAAATGTGTCACCAAAGTGACTGTCGCTGAAGTGACTTGTCGCCGCCAAAGTGACTATTGCCGAAGTGACCTGTTGCCGAAGTGATTGGTGACCCTATTGATAATGTCCATTTTTCTTTTGTAAAGCCTATCTATTTATTATTGAATAGGCCTAGGCCTTTATTGTTAATCTTTAATTTCATGTTTAGATAAGCATTTTTTTATTTTTTAATGATAGGGCCTAGGTCTAAGCCTACTTTTGTAGCCTAACTAGCCCCTCCCCCCCTAACAGCAACATAGGGCCTATCTCATTGTATAGGCCTAGGCCTATTAAATTTTAAAACTTAAAAGGCCTACAATATTTTCCTAGTCTTAGGCCCATTAGTATTAATTAGGCCTAGTATTAGCCTATTAGGCTAAGCCTAGGTCTATTATTTATCTGCTTAGGCCTATAAAAGTTAATACTTGTAGTATTGCAAGAAAAGCCCAGGCCTAGACTAGACCTAGCCTTAGCCTTTCAGTTTCATTTAAGCTTTTACTTTGGTGATAAAACAAGGTGACCACAAGCCACACTCTGGATCATATAGTATATGCCCAAAATTTGGGTGTGCATTGGCCTCGTACGCCAAAAGTAGACGTGCACAGTTGGCATGCATCACTCCTAAGAAAATAGTGTATGTGCATACCTGGCATGCACTTATAGAATCATGCAGAATTATTTGTGAATTAGAAAAAAATATGAAGAAAGTTAATGAGAAAAGATTCAGCTTTTTCTGATCTTCAGCCTTTTTAAAATTTGCTAAGCATATTTTATATAAGGACATAGATATTCTCCTAGTTATAAATGTTCTTTGTCCTTTACCTTTATTATTCAAATGCCATAATTTGCTTTTTAGCCTTAATTTTTTAGCAAAAAGGGGACCCGAGAAGACCAAATAAAGTGATCTAACAAGATTCTTAATGTCTTCAATTTCAAGATCTTACAAAGTCCAAAATGTTTTCTTTTTTGAGTCTGAGACAGTCTGGAATTGGTAAAATAGGATAAAAGTAGTGTGATTTAATGGGTGTACCAGAGGCAATTATAATAGCTGTAAAATGTACTTCCAATCCTAAAATCTTTGATCTCATCTGACATCTATGTTTAATTATAGACAATGCTCATAAAAGTTCTCATAGTGACACTAAAATGCACTGCAGCTTGAAGTCATGACGCGACCTCCATCAAAGCAGAAAAACAAAAAGCCAACCGCCAAGCGCGTCATTCTATTCGACGAGGCTAAACGAGCTGAATACCTGACCGGATTTCACAAGCGCAAAGTGGAACGGCGCAAGCTGGCCCTGCGCAAGGCGGCGGACGAGTTAAAAGAGGAGAAACGGTTGCTGAAGGAGCGGCACGAGGCGCTGGTGCTGCAGCGGGCGGGAGTTCTGGCACCGGATATGCAGATGATTGAGTGCCAGCCAGTGACTGAGGAGCTGCCTGAGCACACTGTCACGGTTACTGAGCTGGACCTGCAGCCTACCGCTGCTGTGAGCTTGCTGTGCTGTTCTTTTTTAATGCTATTTATAGCAAATTAACTCTTTAAAAGTAGTTTTTTAAATTTGAAAATCTGACCCAATCAGAATTTGCCTCCAACCCCTTAAGAATCGCCTCCAACCACTAAAGAATCGCCCTCCAACCCACTAAAGAATCGCCTCCAACTCACTAAAGAATCGCCCTCCAACCCACTTAAGAATCGCCCTCCAACCCACTATAAGAATCGCCCTCCAACTCACTAAAGAATCGCCCTCCAACTCACTAAAAATCGCCCTCCAACACACTGAAGAATCGCCCTCCAACACACTAAAGTATCGCCCTCCAGCCCACTTGAAAATCGCCTCGAACCCACTAAAAAATCGCCCTTCCATTTTTAAAGAATCGCCCTCCCATTTTTAAAGAATCGCCCTCCCATTTTTAAAGAATCGCCCTCCAACCCCTAAAGAATCGCCCTCCCATTTTTAAAGAATCGCCCTCCAACCCACTAAAAAATCGCCTCCCATTTTTAAAGAATCGCCCTCCAACCCACTAAAAAATCGCCCTCCCATTTTTAAAGAATCGCCCTCCAACCCACTAAAAAATCGCCCTCCAATTTTTAAAGAATCGCCCTCCAACCCCTAAAGAATCGCCCTCCATTTTTAAAGAATCGCCCTCCAACCCACTAAAAAATCGCCCTCAATTTTTAAAGAACCACCCTCCAACCCCTAAAGAATCGCCCTCCCATTTTTAAAGAATCGCCCTCCAACCCCTAAAGAATCGCCCTCCAACTCACTGGAGAATTCTCATGTGAAACTTAAAAAGAAGTTTATTATACGGTTAGTAGTATACACATCTGGTAAGTAGCATGAAAAGTCATTTAATTATTGCCAGTATATATTTTGTTTTCTATTTTAGCCGGCACAACAGTCAGGTCCTTCTCAGCCACTACCAGCAATGTGAGCTTGTCAATGCATACCATTTTAAATTTTCCCTAACATGCTACTTTCCAGTAGGCAGTGCGAGAAACTGATCATTGCTCTCGCGTCTCCGGTCCGCAGATCAAAGAAGAGCTTCAACAAGAAGTTGAAAGACGAATTGAAGATGAAGCCAAACAAGCGAAAGTTTCAAAGAAAATCCAAGAAGAAGACTAAAGGCAAGAAAAGGTCTAAGAGATAAGCGATGTAATTTTACTTTTAGTAATATCTGCCTTTATCGAGGTTTTGTTCTCTCAAGCATTTTCTTACCTGCTGTCATTGAAGTTTGTAGCATTGTTACCTGTATATTTTTAAGCCAAAATATAAAGCAAAACTGAACGCGAGATCATTGCGCGTCTGCTCCGTTGTCAGTGATAAAAAGTTTTCGAGTTAAATGAGCTGAATGATCTTATTCATGAAACAATTTTAGTAATAAAATACGTGAGTATATTTGTAATTTTCGACAAAGAGATTATGTAAACTAATGATATTAGTAAATTATTTTCATCTGACTTTCGAGACTTTGTTGCCTCTCTCCAGCTCATTGGGGCTTGGTTGCCTCTCTCTCTCTCTCCCAGCTCATTGGGGCTTGGTTGCCTCTCTCTCTCTCCCAGCTCATTGGGGCTTGGTTGCCTCTCTCTCTCTCCCAGCTCATTGGGGCTTGGTTGCCTCTCTCTCTCTCCCAGCTCATTGGGGCTTGGTTGCTCTCTCTCTCTCCCAGCTCATTGGGGCTTGGTTGCCTCTCTCTCTCCCAGCTCATTGAGGCTTGGTTGCCTCTCTCTCCCAGCTCATTGGGGCTTGGTTGCCTCTCTCTCCCAGCTCATTGGGCTTGGTTGCCTCTCTCTCCCAGCTCATTGGGGCTTGGTTGCCTCTCTCTCTCCCAGCTCATTGGGGCTTGGTTGCCTCTCTCTCCCAGCTCATTGGGGCTTGGTTGCCTCTCTCTCCCAGCTCATTGGGGCTTGGTTGCCTCTCAGCTCATTAGACACAACATAATGTTAAACTAAATAAGCAATAGTCTAGTTTAAGTTATAATAGTTGAAAGATGGAAAACTGCATTCGGAATTCTTATCAAAAACGGCTTTGTCTTGCACAAAAACCATGACGCTGATTAAATGAGTATTATAGCTAAGTGAAGCATATTGTACTCGTATGTTCTCCCATCCATCCACTTTCATTTCCTACCTCATTTTACTTCTTCCTATCTCTCCTATATCATTAACAATTTCTTTAACTAATCTTTCATTTTTTGAAGTGCTTTAGCTAGAATAATGTTACTTAAACATCGGCTCAAGGCTGATTAGTTGAAGAGGAAAGATCGCAGCTGTGACTTCAATTTTTAGACACTTTTTAGAGAAAAAACATTTCCAGGTTTCTGACTTTAGGCGTCCCTGCATAGGCTTTTTTCCTGAACAGAAGCAACAATGGGACAAACTGCTTTGCGTGGCTAAAAGGAATCGATTGTAGTGTAGCTAGTGCAGAAATGGTGGTGCATAGTTGAGTCTGGGATCGAAGACTTCTAGAAGCAAAGGGGATT